>CP139508.1:339559312-339569681 GCA_021014915.2 Artemisia tridentata subsp. tridentata
TTATAGTAAGTGCTTAATCTCAGATTCCTTTCATTTTTGATGCTTAAATATAGCTAGTTGATAGTTTATTATCAAAATCTAAGCTTATTTTTGGTCTCATTAGTTGAAATGCAAAATCAGTTTAGTCATCAGGTGTGTTTGGTTCAAGTGATTGCTGGTCTGTACTGTAGATTTACCAAGTTATAAAGTTTGCTTAATCTGATTTGAAGATTAGTTAAGTTGTTTTATTAGTTGTTAAGCTGATTTAAGGTGAATAAAGGTTTTTGAAATTGTGCAATTTAAGTTAGAATTAGTACTGCCATAATCAGCTGTTAATAAGCGGAGCTTATTTAGATCCCAATTTGACATTTTTGGGTGCACTTGAGTGGTTTAAGTCCAATTCCAAAAACTGATTTGATGTGGAGTAGTATTGCACACTTTTGCGCCAAAATCACATATTCTGCTGTCACAGAACTTAGTTAGTGCAAGTTAGTTTTTTTTTGGCTGATGATCTCTGCTTTCTAGTAGCTTATTTGATTAAGCTTTGGTCCCCTTATTTGGTTTTTAGGTAGTTGATAGAACAAGTTTTGAATAAAATATCTGGGATCAAGGTTTATAGCTTATGTGATAGATTAATTAAGGTCTGCAATCAGCAACTCAATCTGCTTATTTGCTGCATCAGTTTTTTGGTTACTTAGGGCATCTGATCTAATGGGCAATTAAGCTAGCAATAGTGTTCTGAATTTGGGCATTTTTGGATCTTAAATAGTCTGTTATGTGAACTTTAAGATTCTGCTTTTGGATTTGTAAAATAAGCTTATTCTGGCCTTCTAGAGTAGCTGCAAAGTAGCTGAATCACTCACTTGAATCTGCCCTGCTCTTAAAACTGATCAGCTTAATTTCTGCTTATTGCTTTTGCTTATTTCATCATTTTCAGTTTCTTTAAGTTTCCAGTAGTTAGATAAACCAGTCCTGAGCTTTGGAAAAATTTTGGTCAGCTTTTGCTTTTTTTTAGCTTATTTCCCATTAGCTTATTCTCTGTTACAGCTTATTTAGGCTTAATTAGCTTCTGAATTTATTTTTCCTAGATTGCTTATTGAATTTTAGATTTACTCAGATTTTTCCAGATTTTTCCTAGTTGATTTAATATTTTTAAATCATTTAAATAGTTTAAATCAGTTTTTAATTCATAAAAAATTCATAAAAAGTCAAAAAAAATATATTTTTCTTTTTCCAAAAATTTTCTTTTATCAGTTTTAATATAGGAAAATTATTTTCAAAATTTTAGGACTTAGAATTTAGAAAATCACTTTTTATTCACGTTTTTAAAATTACGTCGCGTACGTTTAATTTCCATTTTAGGGTCGAATGCTTAGCTTAATTGTTCCATTAGCTTAGTTAGTTATTGTTATTTGTTATTTTAATATTCGTAGTGTAATCCAAATCAATCACTCACTTTTTCACATTCACTTCACGAATCACGATCCCGAATTACATATTCCATTCAATCTTCGTCGGGACAAACGAACTCGGGGTTTTCACATTATTTCCATTTTGTGATTCCCTATTCCTTGAACTATAATTGACGTATCAGTGTCGTTCCGTGTGTGAGCATGTTTATTGAGAATGTGAGTTACGTCACATTATTTAGTCGTTGAGATCAGATAAACTGATTACGTTTAATCTTTTTAAAAAAAATATACATATAAAATGGATAAGTATTCTTTATTTAGAATATTATATTAGCTTAGTACAAGGCGAAATTTACCAATGGTTACAGTATCCCTCCATTGAATGGAATCTCGTCCCGAGATTTAGTCTGTATTGGTTGAGGTGTTGGGAAAAAGGTGTGGATATTTTGCCCGGATTTGATCTTCTTGTTCCCAGGTGAATTTTGGTCCTCTCTTAGAGTTCCACCTCACCTTAACAATGGGAATACAGCTTCGTTTTAATTGTTTGACATTTCTTTCCATGATCTCCACAGGTTCTTTCACAAAATTGAGTTTATCATTGAGCTGAAGTTCCTTCATTGGCATGACAAGTGTTTCATCTGACAAACACTTCTTTAGGTTGGAAATGTGAAAGGTATGGTGTATATTACTGAGCTCTACAGGAAGCTCAAGCCTGTAGGCTACTGGGCCGACTCTCTCAAGAATCTTAAATGGCCCGATGTATCTGGGATTCAACTTTCCCCACTTTCCGAATCTAGCCATACCTTTCCATGGTGATACTTTTAACATGACCCTGTATCCAACTTCAAATTTCATAGGTTTTCGCCTTACATCTGCGTAGCTCTTTTGTCTATCTCGTGCGGCTTGTAAACGTTGCAGAATTTGCACTATTTTATCAGTGGTTTCCTAAATTATCTCCGGTCCGGTAAGTTGGACTTGGGTTTCTCCGACTTCAGCCCAACAAACAGGTGATCGACACTTTCGTCCATAAAGCGCTTCAAACGGTATATAAAAACGTGTATAAAAATATGTATAAATGTGTATAAAATATGCGTATAAATGTTTTTAAAAACGTGTGTATAAAAGTATGTATAAAAACATGTATAAAAATATTTGTATAAATGTGTGTATAAAAATGTGTGTATAAAAACATGTGTATAAAAACGTTTATAAAAACGTGCGTATAAAAGCATGTATAAAAACATGTATATAAAAAATATGTGTATAAAAATGTGTGAAAACATTAATAAATAGTATAAAACGTGTATAAATTTTAAAATATTTTAAATAATATATTATATATATATATATATATATATATATATATATATATATATATATATAAGAAAACCATTTTATTTTTTTAGAAGAACAAAAAAACAAAAAATAAATAAATAAATAAATAAATAAAAATAAAAATAAAAGAAAAAAAATAAAACCAAATTTTAAGTTAAGTATTAACAGTCGTTAGTATAAAAGACTAACGGTGCAAATATTTGTTGCAAACGGTCGTTAGCTAACGGAAAAAACTAACGACAGTTAATCTCAAAGACCAAACCCGTTATGGGTCGCAACCACAGGGACTGGATCCGTTAAAAAAAGTTTATGGACTAAACCCGTTAAACCCGACAAACCACAAGGACCATTTATGAAATTAACTCTAAAAACGAGCTCTTATATACGTTTGAAAATACTCTTCACAAAGATGTTACTTCGATACATTTACATGAGCTGTAAAAGGAAGTACTTAAACTATTTGCTTTGATCTGAAATTGTATCACAAACCAGACAGTACAGAGCATATGGGTACGGAAGCTGGTCTAATTAAGATATCAAAGAATTGTTGAGAAGGAAAATCAGAGATCAAAACTGCGCATACTGAGATGATTCAAGATCATCTAGTACCACGAGAAAACAAACCATTAAAGAAAAAGTATGTGACAATCTATCTAGCTTTCTCAAATTCTGCTTACAATGCTCAAGTCCCAGCCTTTCTACGTCCAACACGAGCCACAAACCCAGCCTTGATTTGAGCAACGGACCGCCCAGAGCCACACTACAAGTACAAAACACAAAATAATTTTGTTAAGAATGCTGCACCAACCAGAAAACATGTAAAGTAGAAAGCAGAATCATTCCCTAAATGGGTCAGTTTGTCAAAATGGGTAAACTGAAGACATTGTTCTAACGGACATAAGTCAAACAGACTGATCGTCACCCAATGTGTTCAAAAAGCGTAAAAATACAGACACCAAACATCACACAGCAAAATTTATACAAAGTACACAAGAATATCAGCATATTTAACTATATGTAAGTACTGTAAAGCCTCAGAAATCTCAGGTTTTCTCTTCATTGTTTATAATCAGACAACGTAGGCAAAACTTTGTCATCATAGGCCATAATAATCTATAGAAGAATTTTACATAGTATACTACATTTACATATTCAAAAAGAAGTGAAAAATCTGTAGCTCTCTTGCTAGAATACAAACAAAATCTATACAGAAATCGAACATATCCAAAGAAATAACAAAAAGGCCTCAGAAATTTTCAGTTTCCTCTTCAAAGTTAAACATCAGAGTTTGAGGCAAAACTTTTATTCATCATAGGCCATTGTGATTGGATTATACAGTATAGTACATTTATGTATTTTTAAAAAATTTGGACACATGCATACTCGAAAATGCCTCAGAAATGTCTAGTTTCCTCTTCATAGCTAACGATCAGAATTGGAGGACAAAATTTAAGCATCATAGGCAATTACGAATAGATTTTACAGTATAGTACATTTATTTATTCTAAAAAAACTTGGATAGGTACAAATTTGAAAATGCCTCAGAAATCTCTAGTTTCCTCTTCAAAGTTATACATCAGAGTTTGAGGCAAAACTTTTAATCATCATAGGCCATTAGTACATTATTAGGTATTATTAAGAACACTTGGACATGTCATATTCAAAAATGCCTCAGAAATGTCTAGTTTCCTCTTCATAGCTAACGATCAGAATTGGAGGACAAATTTTGATCATCATAGGCAAATACACATATATATTGTATAGTCCATTTATTTATACTGAATAATTATGGGAAACATAGATATTTGGATAATGCCTCATAAATCTCCGGTTTCCTCTTCATATTTAACAAATTTAACAATCAGAAATGGAGGGCTAAACTTTTAATCATCACAAGTCATTACGATTAGATTATACAGCAAAGTACATTTATGTATTCTATAAAAAAATCGCAAATGTATATATTAAAAAATGCCTCAGAAATCTCTAGTATTCTCTTCATTGTAAGAAATCAGACAATGTAGGCAAAATGTTATTCATCACAGGCGTAAACTTATAGATAAGGTATAGGATGTGTACATGTGTTTGTATATGTATGTGACCAAATCTGTATTCAATATGGCCTCAGAAGTCTATAGTTTTATCTTCATATATATACAATCAGACAATGTAGGCAAAACTTTTTATTCATCATAGGCCGTTGCTACTAGATTATATTGGAGGTCAAATGTAGCAATATTAATAAAAGCCTAAGAAGTCGTTTTCACTTCAATAAAAACAATTAGACAGTGTAGGCAAAACTTTTATTTATCACAAGCGATTGCTTAGATATATGTGTATCTTTACTGTCTTATGTATTCTATGTGTATGTAGAAAATCTTTGTTTATATTATATTTAAACAGACCTCAGAAGTGTATAGTTCTCTTCATACTGAAAAATCGGACAATGTTACTAAGAGTCTAACTCTCAGGTGTCAAACAAGTAGGGGATTCAAACCAAAAAAAAAAGAAAAAAAAAAATGTATAAATAAACCAATACAATTGTGTTAATATGTATAATAGCTATATGTCCTTTATCAAATAGATTTGTGCCAGGTTTAAGATTTAAAATTTCACAAAGTAGTAGAAGTACAAATGAAAAAAGGACGGGTTAAAGCTCAAACGTAAGTAGACACAATGACATACCTTTTCACATCTAAGAAAGAAAAGACGATTCTCCTTTGAAAGAATAGTGTCTGCGCTTTTGCAACCATTGCAGATGACATACTCATCTGTAATCATAAACTCATAAGCAAATGACGTATGGAACAGAAGGATGCAATTAGTAGAGATGAAATCATTCAAGAGTTTTGTTAGAACTTACTGACGTATCGCCTCAAAATCCCTTCAAAGTTTTTGGGTGCAAATCTTCCTTTGACTACCAATCTTTGCTGGCCATCAAGTGACCCACTTGTACCCAATTCTGCCATCAAGAAGGTCATTACATGCTCTGGCTGCCTGTGCATGCTGATTGACGCAACAAACATTTTAGAATAACAGAAGACTTAAGGGGAAAAAACAGCAACAGAACTTTGTGCATCGAATATAGACTTTGTTATTACTTATTTTGTGTAATTTTGAACCATTTAAGATGAAACACGGCACAAATCGACTCACTCACAAAGAATGGGTAAAAATTGCCACATCTAACAAAAGAGATAAAAAAAAATGGTGGATATTAAGTTAAGCTGACATACGATTTGCATAGCTCCATAAAGTTGGCAAAAACGGTCTTTTTTGTTCCTTCGCGAAGAACCTGTGGTGGCCTCATAACTGTTCTCCGTCTATCTCCAGCAAGCTCAGGATTATGCTCACGTAGAATATGGAAGACTCGACCTAGAAGCTGAACAAATGGCAATAAATAACCAAAAACAGAATATCAACAAAATGAGCAGAAATTATTTAATTTAAATTAACTAGATCATTCCGTTAAATTATGTGTAGTTCAATTACCTCTTCATACTTGTAGTCACGGTCAGTCCCTTCCCATGGAAGTCTGTTTTCTTCTAAAACAACTCCTTCTCCTTCCTCATCCTGACTGGCAGAACCTAGAAAACGAGCGATATATAAGTTCGTGTATAAATGTTATGGACAACAAGCTAAATGAAAACTTTTCTTACTATTAACATCTTCGCCATTATTTTCTTTATCTTCGTCCAATGGCTCAGTATCAACCTACATAAAACATAAAAAAAACTCAAAATGAGAAATATACATAAACTTAGAGGTGGCATATTGAACCCATTTATAAGTATAACGGGTTTCAAATGCACTGTCTTTCTGTGTTTCTAACAACACAAGTGAGTTGAGAGTTAAAAAATTTGCCAGGCTTGCAAACGGTTAAACAGTCAACATTGTCTGAAGTGTACTTAAAATACATTGTAATACTAAAGTTTTCCAATATTCATAAAACGTAATAGCATGGTTTTTTATACATTATACATTTCAAATTTTAGAACTTTATAAAGAAAAGTGCGAGTAGGATAGCCCAACCAGCCCCATTTTTTGCACATACTAAAAAAAAGTTATCCGCTTTGACCCTTTACTTAACCCACAGTTTTTGCCACACTAGATTTTTCAACGCATTATGAAAAACCAATGTACCAACCTGCTTCTTTTTCTTCTTTTTTAATCCAGTAAACGTAGGTTCCACACCATCAGAAACTGCATTTGAAATGTATCCTTTATTAGAATCAAGATAGATGTTAACACATGCGTATATGTGTAGGTCGATGCAACTTTGTGAAACCTTGGATGCCAAATTGATTACCTGCTAAGCTCTCAGTTTTCTCAGCCAGCTGGTCCACCGAATCGTCAGCAAGATCATTAATGACAACCTTTTTTTCTTCTTCTTTTTCGTAGGGTCAAATGCCTCAAGCTGCATCATATTTTACATCAATTAAGACACTCATTCAAAGAACCGAAATAAGATCACACACACATCGTAAGTAGATAATAACACAGGCATGAACAACTTAAACTGTGATGTAGTTTTGCGTTAGTATAAAAAGTAAATTTTGGAACATAGACTTATAGGCACTTGTGCCCGACGTCTCTGTGCTGATATATAATGGGCTATCAATGTGTTATCAAAGTTGATCCTAACAGATTAAATACTAAAAAGAACAAATAAAACAAGATAAAAAAACATGATAATAGTTAATACATACGTCGGCTACTTCCTCCTTGATCTCCATTCGATTTTCTTCGTCCGCCATTTTTAGGAAGTCTTAAGAATGTCCGGTTCAACCTTTTTTCTGGTCAAGAAAAAGAAAGAAAACCCGTAAACACAATATTCCTGGACTATATACATAAAAAAAAACATAAGTATCTAACTACGATAAAAAAAACCACAACATTATTCCAAACTGCTTTTATTGCATAAGCAGTTTGGAATAAGCAATAACAAATTACTTATTATAAAAACTGCTTATTCCAATCATAAATAACCAACAAGCAATCAAAACCCTTAAAACTGATAAAATCTCAAAACTTGTTCTAAATTTATAAAAGGGATTGCTTAATTTGAGTCCATATCTTCTTATTATGCTCTCTAAAAGCATAAAAATAAAAGCTTTACAGCAAATAAGTACTTTAAATTTATTATGTGCTTATTAGCTTTATTCAAAAAAACAATAAAACGTATATACATTATTAACTTATTAGCTTATTTAACATAAAACTGTACCAGAAAAACCAGTTCTAAGTAATTAAATTGATAAGACTAAGGTAATAAGGTAATAAACACCTAAATATAAATAAGTTTTGAATAAGCAATCACAAGCACCGTATGATATAACAATAAGGCTAATTGACTTAATTAAATATGAAAAAAAAAATCAAAATCTTAAGCAATAGAGTTGATGAAAAGTAAGAAATTAATTATACCTTGTGAAACTGTGATGGTTGATGATATTTTTGCTGTGTGTTGTTAGAAGTGAGATTTATTATGTAATGCGGCTGGGTTTATATAAAGGATATTATTTAGGGCAACCCTATCTCTACTTTACTTTTTACTTTTTTAGGGTTTTCTAAGCACTAGTGACGTGTTCTGGGGTCGGTGGATTGTTTTTTTTATAGTTGTCAAATTCTGATTTTATACAAAAAAAACGATTAAAATCTTACTAAGATCATAATTTAAGTAGGATCGTATCAGTATCGTAGGATTACAAGTAGGATCGTAGGATCGCCTATTTTTTTTAAAAAAAATTACTTTTTTGTTTTTTTCTTTTTTAATTTTTTTTTTAATTTTTTACTATATTAACTTATTATGCATAAGTCCATGTCTTAAAGACCAATGACTAACAATTATTCATGAAAGCTATTATTTTAATGTTATTAATTGATTGTCTTTTGCAAGATTAATGAGTGTCAAATCATTATGCTTTAATGGTTTATTTAGAAATAATTTAGATGTGTCTTTTTGGGTTTCTTATGAAAAATGATTCCGCGCTTTGTAACATGTCAGAAGCTTATTTTTTAAGTAAACCATCTAGATATTTGACCCAATTTTGTTCATAATTTATTTTATGTTTCATATAAAATCATTAATTATATGTTAAAAATTTTCAGTAATATTATCATAATATCCTAATTTAATTTATTTGATTATCAAGAAAAAAAATATTGTGTTGCCCTCTATTATAAATTATGTCATTTCATTTTCAGATACAATCCATTTATCTTTTTGCATTAATCTATATATTGTAATAAAAAAAAGTCACGGAATCACGTACCAATAAATTAACACTATATTTGTGTATAGCACTTAGTAGCTTATTAGGAGGGCTTAATATCTCAACTTATAACTTTTAGCTTGTGGGTTAAAATTTAGGTCCAAAATGGGTGTTTGGTTTGTTTGTCGACCAGAAAGAAAAAGAACAAAAATGGAAATTAGACCTTAAATCTTATGGGCTTATTTTCGTGGCTTGTCAACATAGAATCTAGCTTATCTAGATAACTTATTTGTGTATAGCAAGCTTTAAAATTTAAAACAACCTTATAACTTAGTAGGGGTGTTTGGTTGTTCACTGTAATAACCGAAAGAAAGGAAATCATGGTTTTTGGTCTTTTCCATCCATTTAGACTTAATCAACATTATGTTTAAGTGTGACTATAGAAGAAATGGTGGTTTCTAGGTCGATACTTATAGAAAAAAAATTTAGGGTTTTCTTGAGGGTTCTAGTCACTTGGGGAGGTGTGATATGGGGAAGAGGGACATGATGATGTGTTCATGGAAGTTGGTAAGATATTTGTGTGTTAATCATGAGATTTGCAATGTGTATCAATTTAAAACCACAATGATGCTTGATATTTTTGACTAAGAGTAGAAGACTTGGGGACATGATGATGTGTCAAGATTATCACCAAATTAGGGCTTAGTTAGGGTTTAGTTTGTATGTAACTTAGTTAGGGTTTCATTTGGTTAGTTTTTGGTTCGAATTGAACTATAAGAAACAAGGTTGTCGTTTAAGCTTAAGCCACTTGTACTAAAGCTTTAACATGTTGTAAATGAGGTTTTTAGGAACCTAAGAGGCTTAGTTAGGGTCCTTGGTTAGGTCTTGTTAAGTCTAATTAGGTTTAAATAAGTTTAGTGTAGTAAAAGTATAGCTTTTAGTTTTCATGCATTAGGTACTTGTACCATAGGTTTTTGAACTTGTACTTTAAGTTTGAATATTATAAGAAAACTAGGTTTAGGGTTTGTGCATAAAGGTCTTGTATTATGTGTTTTAGAGTAAGTACACTAAGGTTTATAGTGAGTTTTATATTAATGTTAAGTTTTTATGCATTAAGAATTTGTACATGTGCTTGAGACACTTGTACATTTATATTTTATATAAATCATGTACACATTAATTAGGGTTTGTGATTTTATCACATAAAATCATAGAATTGTGAATTTAGGGCTTGTAACGGAAATTAAGGTAAAGTTTAGGTTTTCGTGCTTTAAGGGCTTGTACATTAGCTTTAGGGTTTTGTTCTTTAGGGTTTGCACTTTAGGGGTCCTCAGTGCACTTTAGGGGTTATAGTGCATTTTAGAGTTTTTGTGAGAACTTTAGTAGGTAGCAAACGTTTAGTTTGAGCGTTTAATAATCGTACGTTAA
>CP139508.1:339569781-339812281 GCA_021014915.2 Artemisia tridentata subsp. tridentata
GACATTAAGATCAGAGATGAGTGTTTTGTTGAGTTGAATGAATCATTAGCTAAACATAAGAATGAAAGAGAAAATGTAAAGGTTTCTGTGGATGTTTTAGCACATTCCTCAGAAGGATTCAATAGACTTTGGGAAGCCCAAGTTATTGATAAAGTTAATTCTGGTGTTGGATTTAAGTCTGTACCCCCACCATACAGAGGTGTTCATTCACCTCCAGGTATTGATTTAGCACACACAGGGTTACCTGAGTTTCAAGAACCAATCATGGAATATGGTTCTAAGGTCACTAAATCTCCAAAGATAGAGAAGGTAAGTAAAAGTTTAGATAAAACTTTATCTTATCAGGACAAGGTGTCCTTTATTAAGAAAGGAGATGCTATAGTTGTTGAAAATTGTACAACTAATAGTGATAGTGATGAAGAAGAACAGGTTATGTCTAAACCTGTATTGGTTAAGAAAGTAGGCACAAGTCTTCCTAAGATAGTCAATCACAACACTAACAGGCCTAAGTCAAATGTTAAGACAGTTCGGAAACCAGTTAGATATTGTGAACAATATAGAACTACAAACAAGCCCAGAGGTAACCAAAGGAATTGGAACAACCTCAAGTCTAACCAATTAGGTGATGACTTTGCATTTTATAATAAAGCTTGTTATACATGTGGTAGTTTTGACCATCTTGCAGCTTTCTGCAACCAAAGGGTAACTGGGTATGAATACCATAGGGTGAATTACAAAAGGCAAACTCATCAAACTCTTTTTCACTCTAATACTCAAAGATCTAAACCCAGAATAGTCTCAAACAAGTCTGGACTCAAAGGTCCTGACAAACAAAAAGGTCCTGTTAACAAAGTACTGCCAGTTCAAATTAAAGGTACTGGTAAATCTAAAGGTACTGTTAGACCTTTGATGACTGTTAACCCAAAATCAACAGCTAAGGATGCAAAAACAACTTTCAAACATGCATCTAAAACTGTTCTAAGGCCCATTCAATCAAAAGCAGTGGTCCACAAACAAATTTGGAGACCAAAGGGTGTGACTTCAAAGTTAGCAGACTCTGCTGAACATGTTATTCACTCTGCTGCTAAGGGTAATAGGGCAAATGCTGTTAAGGCCTCAGCATGTTGGATTCAAAAATCCAATGTTGCATCAACAGTCCTTAAAAGATTAAATTACATTGATGCAAGAGGCAGATCCAAGTCAGTAATGGCTTGGATCCCCAAAGAAAACTAACACTCTTATTTGTGTGCAGGAACATTCTATTGATCATCAAGATCAAGGATACTCAGATAGTGGATGTTCCAATCACATGACAGGCAACATGTCTTATCTTTCAGACTTTCAAGAATTCAATGGAGGATATGTTACCTTTGGAGGTGGTTTTCGTGGCAAAATTTCTGGTAAAGGTACTATTAAAACCGGAAATTTAGATTTTGAAAATGTGTACTATGTACAAGAGTTAAAGTATAATCTTTTTAGTGTTTCACAAATGTGTGACAAAAAGAATAATGTACTTTTTACTGACACTGAATGTCTTGTTCTATCTAAGGACTTTAAGATGCCTGATGAAAATCAAGTACTTCTTAGAATTCCTAGAAAGGCCAACATGTATAGTGTTGATATGAAGAACATCATTCCTAAAGAAGATTTAACTTGTCTTGTATCAAAGGCCACATTGGATGAATCAATGTTATGGCATAGAAGGCTTGGTCATATTAACTTTAAAACCATAAATAAAATTGTTAAGAATGGTTTGGTAAGAGGTTTACCTCACAAAAGATTTGAAAATGATCAAACATGCATTGCTTGTCTAAAAGGCAAACAACACAAAGCCACTTGTAAGCCCAAAATTTTTAACTCTATCAATCAGTCATTGTTTATGCTGCATATGGACTTATTTGGACCAGTTTCAGTAAGGAGTATACAACATAAAAAATATTGTCTTGTTATAACTGATGACTATAGCAGATTTACATGGGTTTTCTTTTTAGCTACTAAGGATGAGACATCAAGCATTCTTAAGGAATTCATTACACTGATAGAAAACCAAGTAAGCAAGAAAGTAAAAGTCATTAGGAGTGATAATGGGACAGAGTTTAGAAATAGAGTTATGGATGATTTCTGCAAAGAAAAAGGTATTAGGAGAGAATATAGTGTTGCTAGAACACCACAACAGAATGGAGTGGTTGAAAGAAAGAATAGAACACTAATTGAAGCTGCTAGAACAATGTTAGCTGATTCTAAGCTACCTATAATCTTTTGGGCAGAGGCAATTAACACTGCTTGCTATGTTCAAAATAGAGTTTTAGTTGTGCAGCCTCACAATAAGACATCATATGAACTCTTTAATGGTAGAACTCCTGCAATAGGATTTCTTAGACCTTTTGGATGTCATGTAACAATTCTCAATACCTTAGACCATTTAGGAAAATTTGATGGTAAAGCAGATGAAGGTTTCTTAGTTGGATATTCTCTTGTTAGCAAAGCTTTTAGAGTTTACAACTTAAGAACTGAGAAAGTTCAAGAAGAACTACATGTGGAGTTTCAGGAAAACAAATCCAATGTAGTAGGTCAAGGACCAAAATGGATATTTGATCTTGATTATCTAACAAATTCTATGAATTATATTCCTGTTGTTGCAGAAACTAACAATTTTTCAGGTTCACAAGCAACAAATGAGGTGGAGTTAGATAAAGATCAATCTGATGTCATTATGCCATTGTGGTCAAGTACCAGTGTGGATTTAGCTTCAAACAATGATGAATCTTCTTCTGGTAAAGCAAAAGAGGATGTTGAGGCTCAAAGAAAAGATGTTGGAACAGAGGAACAACTCAATATGTTGAATATTGAACGAACTGCTGACACAGGGCAAGGTACTGTTAGTACTTCTCAAGGTACTGGTAGCTCATTTGAAGGAACTGTTAGTTCAGTTGAAGGTACTGCTGGTCCTTCACACTCAAAAGATGCAGAGTTCCAAGAAGATGAAGTGGATTTGACTAATCTTTCATCATCTTATCATGTTCCCACTACACCACACACAAAAATTCACAAAGTTCATTCCCTTGATAATGTGATAGGAGATATACAATCTGGTGTGAAGACAAGAAGACAACTAGTCTCTTCAGACCAAAAAGGGGTTCTTGATGCCCTTTATGCTTCAAAACAACATGAACTTTCAAACTCATGTTTATTTGTATGTTTTCTCTCTCAAAAGGAACCAAAGAATATTCTTACAGCCCTAGATGATTCAAGCTGGGTAGAGGCTATGCAAGAAGAGCTTCTTCAGTTCAAGATTCAAAAGGTTTGGGTGCTAGCTGATTTACCTACAGGTGAGAAGCTAATTGGCACTAGATGGGTTTTTAAGAACAAAAGGGATGACAGAGGAATTGTGATCAAGAATAAGGCTAGACTAGTAGCACAAGGGTACACACAAGAAGAAGGAATAGATTATGATGAAGTTTATGCTCCAGTAGCAAGGATTGAGGCAATTAGGCTGTTTCTAGCTTATGCTTCATTTTTAGGCTTCACAGTCTACCAAATGGATGTCAAAAGCGCATTTTTATATGGTGAAATTGGAAGAGAGGTGTATGTTTCACAACCTCCTGGTTTCATTGATCCATTACATCCAAACAAAGTGTACAGAGTAGTGAAAGCTCTCTATGGCCTTCATCAGGCACCAAGAGCTTGGTATGCAACACTTGCTTCCTATTTATTAGAAAATGGATTTCAAAGAGGAAAGATTGATCAGACACTTTTCATCAAACAACACAAGAAGGATCTTCTGTTCGTGCAGGTGTATGTGGATGACATTATCTTTGGATCTACAAGGAAGGAAATGTGTTTAGAATTTGAGAAGCTTATGAAAGATAAGTTTCAAATGAGTTCTATGGGAGAACTTACATTCTTTTTGGGTTTGCAAGTTAAGCAATCATCTGAAGGCATATTTATTAGTCAAGACAAATATGTTGCAGAGATACTTAGAAAATTTCAATTTGCTGATTCAAAAATAGCAAGCACACCAATGGACTCAGAGAAGCACCTTCTGAAAGATGAAGATGGAGAAAACGTAGATGTACACAATTACAGATCTATGATAGGCTCTTTGATGTATCTTACATCATCTAGACCTGATATCATGTTTCCTGTTTGTGTCTGTGCAAGATTTCAAGTTACTCCAAAGGTTTCTCATTTAACTGCAGTCAAGAGAATTTTTAGATATCTCAAAGGTCAACCAAGGTTGGGTATATGGTATTCTAGAGAATCTCCTTTTGATTTGGTAGCATATTCGGATAGTGATTATGCTGGTGCTAGCTTGGACAGAAAGTCAACAACTGGAGGATGTCAATTCCTTGGGTGTAGACTTGTCTCATGGCAGTGTAAGAAGCAAACAAGTGTGGCAAATTCAACAACTGAAGCTGAATATATAGCTGCTGCAAGTTGCTCTAGTCAAGTTCTATGGCTTCAAAACCAACTTCTTGATTATGGGTACAATTTCTTAAACACTGTTATTTATATTGATAATAGTAGTACAATTTGTATTATTAAAAATCCTGTACAACACTCTAAAACAAAACACATTGAAATTAGACATCACTTTATAAGAGACTGCAATGAGAAAAGATTAATTCAGGTTCTTAAAATTGCTTCAGAGCATAATTTTGCAGATCTGCTAACAAAAGCTTTTGATGTTTCAAGGTTTCAGTACTTGGTAGCAAGTATTGGAATGCTTAATCTTTAAATTTTCAATATGATGTGTTTTTGTACATAAAATTTTGAAAGTACTGCTGGATTTATAAGGTACTGCTATATCAAAATTTGAATTGTGTTATTCATATAGTTGATTTTATGATTATTCTAATACAAGACAAGTACTTTGTACATTGTTCTTTTGGTTTTAGACTAACTATTTCAGGTATGAATATGTGAACACAAAGGATATTTCAAGTGAAATGGGAACAGCAGAATTCTTATCAAATTGCTGACCATAATAGATTTATGATGGACTGAGTTTAGGAATTTAACCTCCTTAAAACTTCTTTCTTGAAATCTAGTTATGATATTTCACATTGAATTGATGACTTAGTTGATCAGATAGTAACTGATACAACTCAATTTCTATCATTTTATACTTTCAAGTATAATGAGTTAGTCTAAGGACATCTGATAGAAATAACAGCTAGTAAAAGTGAATCTAACACTTGTGTTGGAGGTAACAATTACTATGAGCTGGAAACCCTGTCAAGAAAATCTTTTGAATAGATTTATCTTTTCACAGGCAGTTAGTGATAACTGAAATACATTGGTTCTCACACAACCAGAGGTTATTTTAAACCGAAATTTTGATTAGGTGACTGTTATTCACTTGATTTCTTCAAAATGGTTGGAAGTAGTATGATTTTTAAATTCTCAAAATCATGAACATACTACTAAGTTAAATGATTTCTTAAAAGGATTTTCAAGGATTCAGAAAAACCACACATTTATGGACTATGAATCAAAAATGTCCACTGATTCACCTCTCATAGGAGTTAACACACCTAGAAGTGATGAGGACAGCAACTTAAACTCTTAAGGAATTGATGGCTTCATGTACAATATTGTCTGACAACAAATGTTACATATTGATGGATCAGTCAAAGGTACATAGTGAGATCTTCCAAACAAGGGGAGGAAACAAATATTATTTGCTTCAGGGGAGGAAATAATTGCCCAGAAAAGGAAGAATAAACCAATATATGGAAGGAGAAGACAAGAGCATACAAGATGATGATGTAGAGGTTGAAAATGATTAGAACAGATCAAATATCTAGAAGGGATGAAGCATTTCTAAAGGAGAAAGTTCTATCTAGATCAAACGAAGGAAAGATTCAATTTCAGTTCATTATGTTTGTTTATCACTTGCAAAGGCATGCTGATAGATGATTTCACTTGTTGAAATCATTGCCTCTTACAATTCCTCCATCCAAGGAAATTGCACCATCTTTTGGTACAATGTTTTGATATTGCTGAAGTCAAAGAAGAACAAAGCAGATGAGTTCAGAATAGAAGAATAGTTCAGATTCATGAAGTGTTTGAAAGATCTTCACAAGTCCTCATTTAATTCAGAAAAACATGTTTGAATTAATTCACATGTTTAGGGGAGGATTGTTGGGAATTAAATATTCTGAAGTTAGAGTATTAGAAATTACTCTAAGTCAAAGGTACTGCTAGTACATCAAAGTACTGCTAGTACATCAAGGTACTGCTAGTTCATGATCAAAGTACTGCTAGTACATCAAGGTACTGCTAGTTCAAGTTCAAAGTACTGCTGATCAGTGACTCATAGGATAAGATCGAAAAGATATTTATTGTATTTTGGTCAAACATATACGGTAGATAATATCTTACTCCATGTGCTTAGTTAACAAGTTGTATACATAGATACATGTTGTATCTTATGTACTGACACCAATATGAATAAGTTAACCAAGTAAGTCGGTCAAGACTTTTAGCAAATTTGTAAAGATCTCTTGCAACTATAAAAGAGATCTTAGACTTGGATATTATACACACATGCATAATTATAGACTCATATCTGTTAAGACATAGAACAAACACAAATTACAAGTTGTAACTTAAGATTCAAGGTTTTGTAACCCTAGTGAAAAACTCAAGATCACTCGTATTATTTGGAATAATATTGAATCGTTTAGTGAAACACTTTCTTTGTTCATTGTTAAGTAACAAACATAATTCTTCCATTTCCATAACATACATAACCTTCTAAGTGTGATTAAGTAAATTCCGCGTGCTTAATCATATTAAGTCAATATATCTCATACACAAAGATACAAGGTTTAACCACCTTAACCGTGTATAACCAAGGTCCTCACAATAACTACATTCGGATGTATGTTGATGCGGGGAAACCTTGTTTATCACCTACTTTTGATATTGATACAAGATGGAATTCCACTTATCTTATGTTCATTAGTGGTTTAAAACAAAATGCGACTTTACAATATTTTCATGACAAATTGTCGTCAAGGGGTAAGTGTGCTCCATTTTTGGTCGACCATTGGGATACTATTGAAAGACTAACCCGATTACTTGAAGTTTTTTTCAACGCCACAAAAAACTTATCGGGAGTTTATTATCCAACATCTCATTTGGTACTCGAGCAACTATACTTAATGTGTTCAAGTATGGCCTCATTTGAATTAAATGGTGGTATATATACAAATATGGTTTCACCAATGAAAGAAAAGCTTAAGAAATATTTTGAAACTTTGCCACCGGTAATTACTTGTGCGGTCGCATTAAATCCATGTTATAATGTAAGCGGGGTAGAGTTACTTATCGACTCGATTACAACTGATTTGGGGTGTTTTTCGACTAACGTGAACTTTGGTGATGATGCAAAACAAGCTTTTAACAATTCTTTTGAAGGTTTTTGGGAATATTATTTTGAAAAATATGGTAACCCAACTCCTTCAGTGAGTGCAGCTTCTTCATCATCGAGGTCGCATAGAGGGAATCCGATACAAGGCTTGCTACAAAAGTTAAGAGAAAATCCCAACAAACGGGGAAAGAGTGATCGTTTCACAAACAATGAATATGTACCGATTTTATCTCACATATTCCGCCCGAAGAAGTTGAAAAGTTTGATGTTTTGGCGTTTTGGAAAGCAAAGGAAACAATGTTTCCCGTTCTATCCCGAATGGCTCGAGATCTACTAAGTGTACAAGCTACTTCGGTAGCTTCTGAATCCGCTTTTTCAACAAGTGGAAGGGTGTTATCAAACAGAAGAACAAGGCTCACACCGGCTTCTTTGGAGATGTGTATGTGTTTAAAAGATCACTTGGACGCAACCAGGCGAAGACAAGACAAATCAAATCTTGAAAACGCCTTAGACTTCGAAGAAGAGATCTACGAGGAAGAGGTGCAAGATGGTGTAGCCAAATTGCTTTCCGATGAAGAAATAAAACAAGATGAAGCTGCTAACGAAGCTAGGTCCATCGGATCCGATGAAGACATTTACGAGTAGCTTTTCGATGTATTATGTTTATGTATTATGTTTTAAGTTTATGTATTATATTTGATGTATTTCCTTTCACGATGTATTTCTTTTCAGTTGTATTTCCGATGTGTTAAATGAAATTTGAAGTTTATTCAGTTTACTTTGTATAAACGACGACAAAAAAAAGTTAACCGTTTAATAACCGGTCCCAAACCGGTCAAACCGTTTTTTGAAAATTCAAATTTGAAGTTGGCGGGCAAAGAAAAAAAAGGTTAACCGGTGGATTTTTTGAATTTTAAAATTTTGAATTTAAATTTTGAGCGGGGAGGCGGGTAAAACGTGGGGGGGGGGGGGTCCGAAAATTTGAATTTTTGGTTTCAAATTTACCATTTTGCCATTGTATGTTTAGTATAAATAGAAGGGTTGTGTTTTTGTTTATTTACAACTTTTATACAACCAAAATATACTCTAAAAAATCAAAACCGAAAGTATTTCATTAATGGCAAATGCAAATCAAGGACCCGAGGCTGTTGCACCAATTGTACCAGTGATTGTTTCGGTTTTACCATGCAACCGTGCACCAGATCCTTGGGATAACTTCAACTACGTCCTAATGTCGGATGGCACGAGAAAGACTCAATGTAAGCATTGCTTACGTTTAATGAATCCCCTTTCCAACTCGGCGTTGAGGGCTCATTTCAACATGAAGTATTGCCCGACACTCGAGCCTCGACGAGTCGACGTTGAGTAGCTTTTCGATGTTTTATGTTTATGTATTATGTTTTAAGTTTAAGTATTATGTTTGATCATGTATTTCCTTTCAGTTGTATTTCCGTTGTATTAAATAAAAGTTGAAGTTTATTCAGTTTACTTTGTATAAACGACGAAAAACGACAAAAATAAAAAAAAGAAAAAAGAAAAAAAAAGGTCAGAACCGGTTACTAACCGGACCCAAACCGGTTGGGTTTTTTCCTCCCCAGACCCGGTTTGTAACCGAACCGGTTAACCGGCCGGATAGGTTTTTGTTGGGCGTTGACTCGAACCGGTTCGGGTTTGACCGGTCGTCAAACCGAACCGGTTAACCGTTTTGTGCACGACTATTTTGGAGAATTTAGAATGCTCAAGCCTTTAGCTTTTTAATATTCCACATACAAAGTTTTTTGCATTATGATAAAAGTTTTTTGAAAACCTTTTAGAGAATGACTTGGTGACTTTAAGGTGATGTTTGGTTGATGGGATTGGTGTGGGTTCATCAAAAGAAAAAATAAATCCTTTGTTTGGTTGTTATTGGGGGCCCATAATTGGGAATGAAAGAATGAAAATTTGATAGATCTAAGTGCCCGTTTGGTTTGTAAGTGGGTTTAGAATTGAATTTTGATTTGGATTAGTTTGAACGAAAATGAGGAGAAAGAAAATGATTGATTGATTTAGATAATATTTGTTTTAAAATTTAAAATATATATTAAAATTGAAATTATTAATTTTAAAATATAAAATAAATATATTATAATGGGTTGGGACCACTAGAAAATAATAGAAGACAAAAAAAATATATATATAAATAAATAAATAATAATAAAAAATAAAAAATAAGTCACCATATTTGAGTGGAATTGATCTATGGGTATCAACTTAACTTTTCATTTCATTGTGGTGGGCTCTTAATGAACCAAACAACAAAATACATTATTCATTTCATTCTTTCATTCCACACCCCTCAACTAAATGGGCCCTAAATCCATCATATGTTGGTGGGTTTTTATGAATCCATTCGATCAAAAAATTCCTTTTATTTGATAGAATTTTTTCTACCACATATTATTTATTCTTTTTTTTTTAATTTTATATATTTTTTTATTTCAAACAAATACATAAAACTTATTAAACATATATATATATATAATTTAAATATTAATTAATTTTGTCTCTCTTTCTTTTCTTTTAAACCTTTCCTAAGGCTGGATGGCAAGGGAATGTGAGCCTCTCACCTTGCAACCCAACTCACCTTAAGTATCCTTGCATTCCTAGTCCACTTACGCGTGAATGGAGGTTCCCAAGACAAAATAAGGCGAACGGCTCACCTTAAGTATCCTTCATGTTTTATTATTTTTTATTTTGTGTGTTAGTGTGTGTGGGGTATTTAGTGGGGTATATTTGTATAAAGTGTGTATTTTAATGAAAGGTGGACATGTAGTATCCTTGCCCACAAAAAGGTGAGTGGGGGTGAGGGGAAGTGAGAGGAGAGAGAAAGCTGACGTGGTGCTGAGGTGTAAGGTGAGTGAGTCACCTCCTTGCCATCCGGCCTAAATCCGAATCCAATTCCAATCCCACTTACAAACCAAACGCACCATAAGTTTTTGGCAAAAGCTTTTCACCTATTTTACTATATTTATTTATTTATTACAATACTTTTAAAAGACTTGATATCATTGGACTAATGACTTTTAGATGACTTTTCTAATTATGAAAACATTAGTTATTAAAACTAAAAAGTTTTTTAAATACTTTAGCATTGTAGATATTTTTTTATAAGCGTGACAAAGGCATCCGCTACGCGTGCAACACGTTAAGTTTATTACCGCCGTCATTTTGCATACGGGAAGGATCTCATATTTTGGTGGTTTGGTCGTCTGCAAGACTGAATGAATATTTAGTTATTGTTGTGTGCGTGAGTGTATTGTAGGGTGTGTTTGTATTCTAAGAAGAGTTATGTTTTTGTGATTGATTTGGTGCTCACTATTACGGATGTTTGGTTGTTGACTTGGCAGATAAATGAAAAGTTGATGTGGCGTTGGTAATGGATGTAATCCTTACGACACTGAGCTTTAGGTTTAAACTATTCTACGTCAATATTTAGGCAGTCAGATAAAAAATTTAAAACAATCAAATGGATAATCAATTCAGTTAAGTCACGTATATTCTCTACAAGTAACTTAAAAAATAATGTATTTTAATTTTAACCATTAAAAGATATCATTGATGTAGCGCTGAGATCATGAACAAATACTTCACAACAAAAGAAAGGCTATCACTAATGAACTTAAAGCATAAGTTAGACAAGGCTCACAATCGTATAAAAAGCATGGGTTAGACTGCAATCATAACTAAGTCTTTATTGTTTTATTTTGAGTATATAAAAGCATCAAAACCAAAAGTAATAGGTTAAGAAATGTAAAAGTTTTGAAATAATAAAAAAAATAATAATTCAAGTGAAAAATCTATTTCACCACCCCTAAACATCACACAATGATCAACAATTATTGCATGTTGGGATTTTATCATGTGACGATAAAAGTTTTTAACGAATATAAAACCCTATTAATGTTTTAGGGTTTTTTTCTACGCTAACTGAAGTTAAAGCGCTAATTGTACTTCTTGGTTTCTTGGTTTAGCTTCTAATCATTTTTAGTACTCGTGTTTTTCTGGTGATTGTGGATCGATTGATGGACAAGGGTGGGGGAGAGGAGGATATTAACTCAATTTTGTACAATTTCACGTATAAGATGGCAAGCTTGGATGGTAGTAAGAACCATGATGAAGGGGACACACATACGACTCCGGTTTCGTATGCCACAATTCTTAATGAAGATCACCGAAAGGTTAACTTTAGTCCTCTTAAGAATCAAACTATTGAAGATGCAGATTTTACTCTACCTATGAAGTCGTCTATTAAGAGTAAGCATGATTATATTGATACTTTGTTTGGTGTGTCGCTTAAAACACTAAAGGGTATTGATGAATTCACTAAGGGTTGTGAAGCTGGTAACTATCCGGTGTGGGCTGAATTGGAAAGTGATGTTCGAACGATGGTTATGGATGCTGCTTATGGTTTGTGGGAGGCTTTTGAGGCTAAAACAAATGCTAAATCTACGACCCCTAAACCTACTCATGAGTCTCCTATTATACAAGCTGTGGACATCAATGCTAATGCTACATCCTATGCTGGAGCTGCGGGTTTGAGGGATAATGATCATCTTAAAATTGATACTAATTTTCGTCCCCTGGTTGCCGAACCCGTATTTGAAGGTGTTAACATATCTATTCCCCGCAAAGTGGTTGAAAAGGTTAGTTCACGGTTGGAACACACTTTATATGGCTATTTTATTGGAAAGAGGATGGCGTTTCAAGTTGTTGAATACTATGCTAGGAATAACTGGGTGAAACATGGCCTAAAAAGGATTATGATGAATTTCAAAGGCTTATTTTTCTTTAAATTTGATGCACAGGCTGGTTTAGAAGCTGTTTTGGAAGGTGGTCCTTGGATGATACGCAAATCTCCAATAATTCTCAAGAAATGGTCTACGGATACTAGTTTGCATAAGGAAGAATTGACTCGCATTCCGGTATGGGTTAAATTACATAATGTTCCTATTCAAGTTTTTGAAGAGGATGGTATTAGTTGATTGCTACATTCATTGGTAAACCTGTTATGGATTCTTACACGAGCTCTATGTGTAAGGATTCGTGGGGTAGAAGTAGTTTTGCTAGGTGCCTTATTGAGGTCAATTCTGAGGCTGATCTCGTGGAGGTTGTTACTATTGGTTTTCCTTCACTTTCTGGGGAGGGTTTTACTAAAGCTACTCTCCGTGCTGAATATGAATGGAGGCCTCCTAGGTGTAATATATGCAAGATATTTGGTCACATTCATGATCAATGTCCTAAACAGGTGGTGAGTCCTCCTATTGTTTCTACTCCACATGTTGTTACTCCTACTGTAGTGCTGAATAATGAGGGTTTCCAAACGGTGGGTAAGAAAAAGAGGAAGGGTAAAGCCAAGTCTACTGATGGAAGTCAGTTTGTTAGTCCCTCGGATAAACAGAATATGCTCCTAAGGTGGCAACTAGTGACCTTAAGAAGGGAGCTACTCCTATGGGCAGTGCATCTAATTCATTGTCTTTGTTGAAGTCTACTGGCACTACCTCTAAGGAAGGTAATATTACTACATCTAATTCGTATTCTGCATTGGTGAATAATGAAGAGGAAGATGAAGAACATGTTGAAAAATGTGTATGATGAATCGACTAACTTATTTACAAATCCAAATACAAGTTAAAGTTCATCTTTCACGGTAGCTGCTGGTTAGCTTGTTTTAGTTGATATTTTTGTTTTAGGTGTATCTTTTGTTTCTAGAGTTGTAAGTGTTTATGGCATGTCATAAGCACTAGTCTTAAGTGTTTTTCAAGCTGCTTCGCTTGAGGTAAATATGGTACCTTTACCCAAAAAAAAAAAAAAAAAAAAAAAAAAACATCGCACAATCCACTATTAATAAGCACTTTTAACTATTCCTTGGTGATATAAGCACGTTAAGCCTTTAAATTCTTCAACTAAGCAAATTCAAACACCCCTTGTATATGTCGTTATTTATATGTTATTCGTTGATTTGATCCAAAGTAATCTAATCCTACTAAACAATTATTATTTTTGTAGCTAGAACAAATTGAGCTTGAATTTTATTTAAACGTCAAATAAATATATATTTGAAACTCTGTTGCGACACTGGCTATGATCTACTCGTTCCAAACACTCTGTGTTCTCAAGATTCATTTAGGAGAGAAAGGAAATGATTTGGAAAGAAGTTAAAATTTATTTGTGTTCTTAAGATTTTTTAAGGAGAGAAAAGAAAAGAAGATGGAAAGAACCGGAGAGAAGATCAAGTCATTTTTTAGTTAAATATGTTCCTCTGACTTTTGGGAGGAAGAGAAAAGAAGAGAAACTCAATCACTTCTCTTCTCTTCTTCTTCATAATAATCTTGAGAACATAGCGTTTTCAAACGAGTAAAATGATAAGTGAAGTTGAAGCCTTGAAGGAAAACAATGACACAAGGCCCACAATGGCCACTGGACTAAAACAGATGGGCCAGTCTGAAAAGTTTACATCTCTCCAATTTTAGCCCATGGCTAACACACGTATGTTGGTAATGAACTGATGACCGAAAATTCACATGAACTACTTACTTGAGTTTTACCAAAGTTACTCTTACATGACTATTAAATGTGTTTCCTAAATAGTAAAGGACAAGTTCTAAATCATATAGATAAACATACTTCATATTCGATTTGTATATAACAACACCACGAGTATTTTATTTTCACGTGACAGAGATAACATACACTTTCAAAAGACACATGCTTGGTTTCGAAGCAAACAAATCCAACAACCCTATATTATATCACAACGGAGCCCTTATGTTTTTCCTTATGTGGATATATATGTACATATATAAATACACCTATTATAACATATAGTATTTGATTGATTAATGATCCAGATGCATGACTTTGCCCATTTGTATAACACCAGTCGTTATGCGGGAGGTGATGATGCGTGAAGGGTGGCTTATGTGGTGGTCCTTAACACCCTCCGTAGTGATATATGTGGTTGGTTTGGCGAAAAATTTGAACGAATAATAAAAGAGGGAAAGGAGCCTAGTGGCATTGTTGATTTGATGATCACCACTACGACTATTTAGTGGTTACTTTAATAAAGAGAATGAATACTAATATGACGGTGATGAATTTATACCTCATAACATCCGGTCTAAAGCAAAAGAACTCGGACTAAATAGCAACTAATGAAATTGACAAAGACTTTGATATCCCTAAAAAAACCATGTAAATGATGATTGTATCAAAGTTAAACATTTTCAAAGTTTTGAAACCTGAATGCAATGACAAGGGGTATACCGTATACACCAAACAAATTGTTGGGTATTATGTATAGCTTCTATTCTTCTGGCAAGAATACCACTCCAGCCCCCTTTTCCCTTGTACGATGCTCCCCTTTCGGGAATGTTCTCTCCGAAGCACCCGCAACTTTTTCTTAGTTAATCGAAACGAGAGACTAAAGAAATGAACGGAGGGCAAAAGACTAAAAGTATACAATAAGAACCAAAATCTCACTAATTTTAAAGTTCAAATATCCATATATATCCAGATGCAATACACAAAAATATACTTCTGCCCTTTTTTTCATTCATATCTGTTACCGTCAATACTACATAAACATCCCTTAATTACTCTTAACCCATAAATAACTAAATATATAAGAGTAAATTGCAAAACCGTCATTGTGTTTGGTCAAATTACAAACATAGTCTCTCCAAATTTGAAAATGTGCAGAGTCACTTTGCGAAACTTACCAGGTAATTATCGTCTGTATCATTACCACTAGAATAAGTAAAGGCATGGGTTATATCAACGGTGGCTATGTTTTTATGTAAACGGTGGCTATGTTACCTAGGATGTCCTTTTGTCCTTTTTGTCGTTTTTTTTTTTTTTTTTTTTTTTTGTATAATATTTTTGTTTTGTAATGTTTTGGATAATGTTTAATTGAATAATAACGTCTAATGTGTTTTTATTTAATTAACAACAACAACAACATTAAGCATTATCACATTAAACAACTACAACAACAACAACTGTTATTATTCAATTACAAAATAACATTAACACATTATTTAAAAATAACAACTTCTACTACATATGAAGATTATTCATTTCATTTAAAAGATCATGAAGCCTTGCACTCGACTGACAAGCGTGATCCTCAGGATTCCTTGCCAATTCTAACTCCATCTCCAGCGTCTTTATTCTTGTCATCAACAGCTTGTTTCTTGCTTCAAGCTGGTCAATCTTATTAGCTTTAGCAACGCAGTCTGAGCACTGCGTTGAAGAAGAGGCTTGACTAAAATACTTCTTTTGAAACTCATCCTTCCACATAAAGTACCGACAACCATAGTCTTCTGTTCCTGGCTGTTACATGTTAAGAAAATAATAAGAAATGTATTATTAACAAACAAATAATTTACATAACTAAGCAAACATATGATTACTTACCACTGAAAGAGGACATGCGTAATACGGTTGACCATAACTACGTTCTTTACGAGATATCCTCTCTATAATGAATCCGTTCTTACAACGACACATGTAAGGATTATTTTGTTCCACCTGGCCAAATAATTAATTCAAATGATACAAATAGTTATTTACAACATAAACATAAATAAGTAATGTATTGTTAATTTAAACAATACAAGAATATAGTCAACCACAGAGGAAAACGAATAATCGGATAGGAAGACTAAGCTTGTTATATATATACATCAAAAGATAGGGTGTTCACAAAATTACAAGCTCGTCAATAGTTAGTTCTAAGATACTACAATGATTTATTTAGTCGATCGTAATATAATGTTTCCCATTGGGATGCATCTTGGGTTCTGTGCCTCCTCCATTGTGGGTGGAGATGCGGAAGTGGAGAATCTCCGTCTAGCGTCAGACAAATGTAGTGACCACATTCGTCTGACCCCACAGGGGCTATCACAAGGGGGTCAGTTCTTTGTGAGAAGTTTGGACCGAAAAAAAGCGAAAAACATGTATTCCAACCCTGCCAAGATATAAATACAACAGGTCGGTTAATCAGTGATGCAATAACCAACCCCGTGTCTGACATAATCATATAGCGATCTTCAGGCGCAGCTCCATTTCCGAACCAGTTTACTGAATACCAAATTCTGTTAAAGCCAGCTTGCAACCACATGTTTGTGTAAACCTCCCTATGTAGGGCTAACTCTTGCAATAACATCTCTCTAACTTGGCGCCACCTATTTTGGTCTTCACAAATACCGTGGGCAACGCATCGAAACCCACAATTTCCATCACCTACCACATTATATATACTTATTATGTATGGATGCCATCTCTCTGGAATCTGCTCCATAAAATATTCGCTATCTACATCTCCAACGTACAACTGGTGTCTTATTCTTTGTTGAACACTAGGACCCGTGTAAGAACTATGTCTTGCATGTTCTTTGTTGAAGTTCGGGACTTTCGTAGATCTTGAAGTTGTGCTTCTTCGGTGATCTACGGTTGGTACTTCATTCAAGTCCGGGACTTCATTCAAATCCGGTACTTTTGTAGCCTTGCCCTTTTTGTCCTTTGCGCTCGGATGTCCACGGGTATTTTTCTGAATAACAGGTTCACGTGTGTCAACAGATTCAGGCTCGTATATCTCTTTAAACTTCCTTAGCATATTTTTCTTGACAAATTCCGATGCTTTGCTAAAAATGTTCGTGAATTGTCGAAAGTCATTTTTCAACGAAGGATCAACATCATCATCATCATCATCATCACTGGAAGAGCCATCTTCAGGCGGTGGCCTATTGATAACAGGCCACGGAACATATAGGGTTCTCCAAAAAATAGGAATTAATTCCAGTGGAATGGGGCGTCCTGAATTCATTAAAAGTGACTTATATAAATTACTGATATTAATGAGGAAAACAACTTGACAGTTATAAATTTAATATACTTACCATGATATACGTAGTATTGCATGATGTGAAAGCATGGTAGTCCATATACTGACTGCAACTTATGGCTACATTGGTCTGCGGTGATCGGCCGGTGGAGTTCTTTGAACATGAGTTCGAACGCATGTTTGGAAACTTTATAAAACAATTCTTCAAATAGTGGTACATCACATTTATTTATTTTCTCGTTTATGCTTCTAATAAAACTCTCTTTTATCGCATTTTCTTGCGAAATGAGAATTTTATCGACCGACATCAATAACCTGTCTAATTTGGACTGTGTTCCGTCCAAATATAATTTCAACAACGCGTGGTGAGCCTCAACTCTGCACGTTGTTGTCTGGCCGTATGAGCGATATTGGTCGGTAATATACGAGACAAACATGTGTGAGTAATTATTTAGCCAGTCATCCAGATACTCAGAGATATCTGAAAAAAACAATGAATTAATTAAAGGTCATTCGGGTGCTTATTTATTAAATAATAAAAAACAATGAATTAATAATTAAGTACCCGCATGGTCGTCCAATCGCCGTTGTAGGCGGTGATAACGTTGCACGTACATTTCGTACGTCGGAGCTTTAACCATCGCATCCCAGCTGTGTTTAATGGCCTGATACTCTTCTAACCCACCACGGCATCTATTTCTGCAATACTTAATCAGATTTTGCTCTATATGCCACCGACAGAGTAATCCGTGAGCGTTAGGAAATTCTTCTCTTATTGCCCCAACCAACGCTAAATCTCTGTCAGTGACGATAACGCGTGGGTAATATCTTTCGTCTATCACTTGCTTCACACGTTGCAATACCCATCTAAAATTATGCCCTTGTTCACTGCTTAAAAAGCTATACGCCATTGAAAATGTTTTATTTGTTGAAGTTACTCCAACAATTTCCAACAACGGCAATTTAAACTGCGTGGTATTGTACGTGGAGTCCATCAGCATGATTTCTGGGAATGTACACCATAGAGCATACGACGTGGGGTGCACAAAAAAAAGCTCCTCAAGCTCGTTGGTATGCTCATTTACCTTCGGGTAATACGTATACCCTGAATGCATCAAATGCGAGTAAAGGACCTGAATTGGAGTTCTATCACCTACTATGGCTCTCCGGATCTTATTTTGTGCGTTATATATAGTTCTAACGCTAGACACGTTATCCGGATTACGACCCTGTATTGTCGAAAGTATATTACGTGGTCGTACGTTATAATCTGACAATTCTTTGACCAACCCGAACTCATCTTCCTTTAATCGCATTGCATATGGCACACCATGCAACGACTCTAGCATATCATGATTATGCGTATCATCCTTCACCCTCAAAATCCAATAATTTTGTGTTCGATGATATTTCGCATCTAATCTGAATGGACAATTGGTTTTACATGTTTTGGTTTTCCGTTTTCCACTACCGTTAGGTTCATAGTTCCCACCCTTTGTACACCTATAATTGACTTCGTACATCTGACCATTTTCTGATTTGGTTCTATGTTTAACAATGACAAAACCGAGCTCCCGAGCTATATTTTGCACCCACTCAGTTACTTGCTCTTGAGAACCGAAAACCTGAAAATACATATCAAATTTTATAACATACTTTTTTTTAACTAATACTTTTGTGGGTATTTTTTTTAACAAACTACTTTTTTTAACTAATACTTTTATACAATTTTTTTTTTAAACTTATACTTTTTTTTTTAAAAACTTATACTTTTTTTTTAAAACTTATACTTTTTTTTAAACTTATACTTTGAAAAAAAAAATAATAATAAAAAAATAAAATAAAAAATAACGCGTTTTACGCTTACGCATACCCACACATACACACACTCACACATAACACCCTATCACACACACACACTCACATAACTCTCTCTCTCTCTCTATCTCACACACATACTCATCTGCTCTCTCATTTCTCTCTCTACTTTAGATCTAAAAACGTTTTTAGATCTAAAAACGTTTTTAGATCTCTCTCGCAACTATTTTGTGATGTGTTGGTGATCTGTGATGGCTTTTTAGGTTTCTGTGGTAAAACGCCTAATTTTTAGTGATGTTTCTGTGGTAAAACGCAATATATATCAGATCCGTAAGTTTTTTTTAAAACCCCTAATTTTTTAAAAATTAGGGTTTCTTGAAAATTTAGGGTTTTTCAAAATTGACGCAATATATATCAATTATTCTTGGTTAATTGAAAGATTCACCAGGTAATTTATCAGATCCGTAAGTTTTTTTTTAAAACGCCTAATTTTTTAAAAAATTAGGGTTTCTTGAAAATTTAGGGTTTTTCAAAATTGACGCAATATATATCAATTATTCTTGGTTAATTGAAAGATTCACCAGGTAATTTATCAGATCCGTAAGTATTTTTTAAAACGCCTAATTTTTTAAAAATTAGGGTTTCTTGAAAATTTAGGGTTTTTCAAAATTGACGCAATATATATCAATTATTCTTGGTTAATTGAAAGATTCACCAGGTAATTTACTAGATCCGTAAGTTTTTTTTAAAACGCTTAATTTTTTTAAAAATTAGGGTTTCTTGAAAATTTATGTGATTATTTGTGATTATTTATAAGCTGTGTTCTGTGGTGGGTGATTATGTGATTATTTATAGCAGTTTTGGTGGTTTCTTGAAACTGCTTGTGCTTATGTGAAACTGCTTTAGCAGTTGTGCTTATGTGAAACTGCTTGAGTTGTGTGGGTGCAAACGGGTAGGTTAACAACTTGATCTGCCACCTTTGAGTGGTATGAATACCTGCTCTGGCCTACCCTAGTCCACAGGCTCTGTGTGGTTTCTTGGCAAACTGCTTATGTGCTTATGATAAAAAAGTGCTTATGTGCTTATTGCACACAAGCAAACCATTTGCACACAGGCTCAGATTAGACCCACTTTAAGGCAATGATGATTTAAAAAAAAACTTGATTTTGGCATGGCATTTCCGAATGGACGGCAAAATATACTTGATTTTGCAACCTTCGATGTTGCAGCCATATATGAAAAAACTTTATGCATAATCTGAGCCTAATGTTATATTGAAAAGCGCAAAATTTAGTATTACCTGTTGTGTGTAAAATGGTGAATTCGATATTTTCGGCTTGTGATACTGCTTTGTGCTACTGCTTTGTACTTGATACCTTGTTGCTTTGTGCTTGATACCTTGTGATACTGCTTTCTTTGGGATACCTTGTGCTTGATACCTTGTGATACCTTATGCTTGATACCTTGTGACCCGTCCGGTTAGTAGTCCCTTTTGGTTAGCAGCCCCTTTTGGTTAGGGTTGTGATAATCTGAACCTTTGTGCAATCTGCTTGGGTGCTAAATGCTTGTGTGCAATCTGCTTGTGTTCTGCTTGTGTGCAATCTGCTTGTGTGCTTATGCACTTGGGTGCCAAAATGGTGATTGAGAGACTTGCTTTGTGTTTCACTTGGCTTGTGTGATACTGCCTTGTGGTGAGGCTCAATATATCACGAGAGGTTTTGTTGTACCTAACACTTTGAGATTCCCCTTGTGAGTTCCTGCAGTTTGGGAATCTTTACTTTTGCTTTTGGTACCTTCACTTGTGTAATGTGGAATCTGCAGAGAATTGTGAAACATGTGTAACTTGGGTGCAATCTGTGCACTTGGGCAATCTAACTTGGTTGCAATCTGCTTGTATGCAATGCAAAAGTGAAAAAGTACCCCTACCACTAGTGAGGGTTTGCAGAAATGGGGGTAGACCCCGTTTATATAGTACACCTGGGTTATATCAACGGTGGCTATGTTTTTATGTCAACGGTGGCAATTTAAACATCGTGGTATTGTATGCGGACAACCTAGGTAAACTAGCCACCGTTTACATAAAAAAATAGCCACCGTTGATATAACCCCACCCTTTTTATATCAACGGTGGCTAGTTACCTAGGTTGTCCTTTTTGTCGTGTTGTTGTTTTGTGTATTTTTTTTCACAGCCTGAACTTGTGAACCTTGTGAGAATTGTGAAACATGTGTTTCACTTGTGTAATGTGGAATCTGCAGAGAATTGTGAAACATGTGTAACTTGGGTGCAATCTGTGCACTTGGGCAATCTAACTTGGTTGCAATCTGCTTGTATGCAATCTGATCTGTGCACTTGGGTGCAATCTGCACTTTGGACAATTTTTTTTTCCAAAAAAGGCGATGACAAATGGTTTTATAACCGAATGGATGGCAAAGTGATATTTTTATCACTTTGCAACCTTCATATCCGAGCCTAACACTTTTTTATCACTTGTGCAAATGGTTTTCTAAATCGGCGATGATGATTACGTGATAATCTGAGCCTCTGTGCAATCTGCTTGGGTGCTAAATGCTTGTGTGCAATCTGCTTGTGTTCTGCTTGTGTGCTTATGCACTTGGAAATAAAAAAAACTTGGACTGCTTGTGTTAATCTGAGCCTTTATGCAATCTGCTTGTGTGCTTATGCACTATGGACAAAAATAAAACTTTGGACTGTATCTTTAACCAACACAAAACTGAGTTAAGGCAATGATGGGACAAAAAAAAAAAGTTAAATGTGGGACATAAAAAAAGAATGACAAAAAAAAAAAAAAAAAAAAAAAAAAAACACAAAACAACAACACGACAAAAAGGACAAAAGGAAAAAAAGGAATGACAAAAAAAAAACAACAACAACACGACAAAAAGGACAAAAGGACATCCTAGGTAACTAGCCACCGTGGGGGTAGACCCCGTTCGTATAGTGTAACCCTAAGTAAACTCTAAAAGTACGGCCGTAGTTTAAAAGACAATAATTACACATCAAAGTCCCACTAAATAATTGTGTCTTTACTTTCGAGATTGCAAAGATGAGAATGGATCAGTGAAAAGAATAATTAAAATGAGAAGGATGATATGTAATTCTAATTCTAGCCACGCATTTCAAATTAGGAGAGAAAATTTGAAAGAAGATGCAGTAACGCATCTCAAATGTGTATAATTACATCTTATCCTTCTCATTTTAACTATCGTTGTCATTTGATCCTAACTCTGACGGTTTATAACAATTTACTCGACAATTTATCTAACGATCAATAAGGAAATCATCAACATCAAACTCATCAACACGATACCTTCCAAACTCCGGTAAATCAAACTCATCCACTTCACCAAACCCATGTGGCAAAACAACAACAGCAGTTCCAAAATTAGTAATAGCGTGACTTCCGTTTAATCTAACAGCAGCTTCATCATAAGCAACAGCAGCTTCCTCAGCAGTATGATATGTGCCTAACCAAAAACGCTTCCTTTGTAAAGGATCCCATATCTCTGCTGCCCAGTTGCCATACGGTCTCCTTCTCACGCCTAGGTATTTCTTCTCTCTCGTGCTAGTAGTAGTAATAGCGTGAGTTCCTTGTAATCTAAGAGCATCTAATCTAAGAGCAGCTTCATCATAAACAAAAGTAGCTTCTTGAGCAGTATCATATGTGCCTAACCAAAAGCGCTTCTTTTGTAAAGGATCCCATATCGCTGCTGCCCATTTGCCACGCGATCTCTTACTCACGCCTAATAGGTATTTCTTCTCTCTCGTGCTAGTAGTAGTAATAGCGTGAGTTCCTTGTAATCTAAGAGCAGCTTCATTATAAACAAGAGCAGCTTGTTCAGCAGTATCATATGTGCCTAACCAAATAGTCTTCTTTTGTGAAGTATCACGTATCTGTGCTACCCATTTTCCCGACACCTGTCTTCGGCTCACGCCTTGGTATTTGCTCGTCTTCTTTCTCTTTAATTTTATTTCTGTCACATGTTTTTTCACTCTTTTTACAGATTTGTTTTCATCGTCTGAAGAAGAATCAGTTGCATATGGGTCTGTTACTGTTATTCTAATGGTTTTTGGGTTTAAGGATGTTGTTTTTGATGTGGATGGGTCGCTTGGTGGTTCTATGAATTTGTTTTCTCTAAGCACGTGTTCTGAGAACTTGATGGTCTTTTCCATAAGAGAAAGGTGTTTTGAGGTTCTTGAGGTGTTTTTTTTTTGGCGGGAAAAGTGGGATGTGGGGAGTTGAAATGAAGGGAGTGTGAGTTTTGTAATGAGGGTGGGGGAGTTGGTGAGGTTTTAGTACCTTGTTTTAACCAGATTGTGACAGGTTACTTGAGGTCCTTTTGGGTTTGGGTCATACTATACTAACGGGGTCTACCCCAAACCCTCCCACTAGGTCCCAGTTTTTGTCCATCAATTCCATGTTTACTTTTGTCTCCCATCAATTCCATGTTTACACCTCAACGAAGACCAATCAATCACCTATCTTGTAATCATGATAACGTGTGAAAGTTTTAATTTTTTTTTATATAATATACATCGCAGGTATGATATATATCATAGTTTTTAATATTAAAGCAGTATAAATTATATAGTATATGTGCCCGAGTGAGGTTTACTTTAGGTCTTGTTCATAACCCAAATAAAAAAAATAAAATATTATATTTATCACTCTCGAGTCTTAGGTGTATAGAAAATCGAGTTACGTAAAATAGATGATATTCTTGTGTGTCGAAATAAAAAAGTTGTAAAAGTTATAAAAAAAATATATTAACAATATTGGAAAAAAAATTTAACTTCGAAAAAAAATAAAAAAATATTTTTCGAAATAAAAAAAAAAAATTCAGACAAAAATTTGTAAAAAAATAAAAATTATTTGAAAAAAATTTATTTTGTGGTACCAAAGCATTTAATTCCCATGGGTTAGAAAAAATAAATATTTAGTTTTGCATTTAATTTTTGTTTTGTCGTGTTCTAAAAAGTTTATGGGTTGTAAAAGTTATAAAAAATAAAAAAATTTGTAAAAGTTATAAAAAATAAAAAAAATTTAATTTCGAAATAAAGTAAGTTGTTAAAAAAAATTAATTTCGAAATAAAAAAAATATATTTTTCGAAATAAAAAAAAATTCAGAAAAAAATTTCTTAAAAAAAATTATTTGAAAAAAAAATTTTAATTTCGAAATAAAAAAAAATAATTTCGAAATAAAGTAAGTTGTTGTTAAAAAAAATTAATTTCGAAATAAAGTAAGTTGTTGTTAAAAAAAATTAATTTCGAAATAAAAAAATTTAATTTCGAAATAACAATTGTTTTGTTTAATGTGTTAACGTTAACGTGTTATTGTTTAATGTGTTAATTAAATAGAAACACGTCAGACGAATACATTTTAGTTGTTTAATGTGTTAACGTTAACGTGTAAAAAAAATATTACACAAATTCTTTGGCCAGGTGCGTTGCTAAAGATAATAAGATTGGCGAGCTTGAAGCAAGAAACAAGCTGTTGATGACAAGAATAAAGACGCTGGAGATGGAGTTAGAATTGGCAAGGAATCCTGAGGATCACGCTTGTCAGTCGGGTGCAAGGCTCCATGATCTTTTAAATGAAATGAATAATCTTCATATGTCGTAGATGATGTCGTTTTTAAATAATGTGTTAACGTTGTTGTTTAATTGAATGATAACATTTGTTGTTATAGTCGTTTAATGTGGTAACATTTAACGTGCTATTGTTGTTAGTGTTAATTAAATAAAAACGCATTAGACGTTAATTATATAAACATAACAAATAAACACAACAAAAAACATTACACAAACAAATATTACACAAACAAAATACAAAAAAAAAAAATACATATACATTAAACTATACAAAAAAGAAAAAGAAAAAAAAAAAAGAAAAAAAAACAAAAAACGACAACAAGTACACAAGTGGACCAGACAACAAGTACACAAGTGGACCACCTAGCCCCATAGACCCGTTAAACTAACCAAATAGGCCCCGTCTTTATAACTCCCCCCTTGGTTTTTTGTTTTTAGACCCTTTATGCTATAGTTTGTACTTGTAGACTTGTAGTGCAGTACGATAGGAAGTGAGTAAACACAATTTGAGGGGTCTAGATAGGGAGTCAAAAAAGTTCAAACCGAACTAGATCAAAGAGAGTTTGTTAAAAAAAAAACTAGATCAAAGAGGTATTTTTTTTCCAGAACATAACTCAAGGAAGTGTTTACTAGCCAAATTTGGCCTTTTGAGAAAGGATTCCGCGTGGTCACAATTATATATTGACCTTAACCCGAATGGACTTGACTTGATTATACTCTAACCAAATCCATCGAACCTCCAGTGTAAATGAACTATTAGCCTATTAACGCAAATGTTTTAAAACCCGGCTTTTAATTGATGCGGCTTGAGTTTCCGGTTCATACTGGTTTTTTTCAAAATTGGCTTTTCCATTTCATCCTACAAGCCAGATCAACTCAGGTTTTGAAATAATGACTAACACTGCAAAACTTATTATGACGTTTTGCTGGAGAAAAACTTAATATTGTTTTACGCAATTAACACTTTAAAACTAATTATACAATCAAATATCGCTATACTGCATTCGGACAAGTATAAAAATTACATACGGTTGCATGTAAACATTGTTTTTCGTTTAGCTACTCAAATTTGATTTGGTAATCACCCAAAACAAGTCGAGCATGAGCCATAGCTCAAGTCTAATTTGAAGCTTTTTTGATAAACAAGTACAAGCCCGAACTTTATATACACAAATATATCAAACAGAATGGAGAGCCTAGACCAACACACGTATATGTTTTATCGTTTATGTGTGCTTAGGCATTTATTTATTTATTTTAGCTTTATAAATATGTTAATTCTTGTACGAGCTTAAAATAGCTGAAGCAAGTCCGACTTGTAGATAAACACACTAGCCAAACTCAAGTGTAAAACATACACGAGCAATGCTCGAAATTCGAATTCTACAAATCGAAACGAGCTATGCCCGAGTTTCATGATTCAAAATCACATGTGTGTAAAACTCAGTGAGTCAGTGGTTATCGAATGTATGGGCCCCACAAAGACTGTCCTCTTGTTGGTGTTGGGATATGACAGCTGGCACAGTGCTGACGTGTAGTCGTGGGTATCAAGGGACTTTCCCAAGTTTCTTTCATAAATTTGTGATTTTATTCTTACGGTGACAAGTCAAAGTTTAAAATGACTTCGTATGTACAAGCTTTTTTGCCAATTGTACCATTTACTTCTGATCTTTTGCTTTTTGCATTATGTATACTAGCAGGGTACTGTGTTTCTTTAACTATTTTTAATTTTGTGTTCATGTAGTATTCTAATTTTTAAAAGAGTCAGAATCCAAAATTTTGACGACAAAAAGTGTGACCTTTTATTCAAAACCGCAAAAAGTATCATTTTCTGTTAAACTATAAAAAATCTTTAAAGTATATCTTTTTGTAAGCCAACGGATATGCACGTGTATATGCTTTATGTGAAATCCTGAAATGCAAAATGAAATGAGAGGTGATATGTACACCACCAAAAGTGATGTTCAAATCACAAAATCAAATTTGTAATGCACATAGTACAATATCATATATGCATTAGTGGTGTGCACATCACTTTTTGTGATGTGCATATCACCTCCCGAGTAAAATATTGAATTTGTTAATGAGAAATGAATATCACATAGGTTTTATATATGCAACGTGCCTAATTTAACCAACTTAACTACTTGAAAATGAAAGATTACAAAATTGGTCCTTATACTTCTAAACTTGTGTATTTACAATCCTTGTACTTCAATAACTTGATTCGTCTTTATCCCCCTCAAGCTGCAGGCTTAACAAGACTCAACTTGTCCGCAAGAAAAAAATGTTGATATTTGCTGATTGCTTATTGTAGTTGAGTAGGTGTCTGATGTGTCTCGAAAGCTTTAAATTTATATAACTAGTTCTACCGATTTCTCTTAGTTCAAAACACACGGGAAAAAGTATAACCCTCGTTTATAGTAAAGAGTTTTGGTAAGACCAGGTCGTTTCACAGGGACTGAGATTACTCTATGTATCAATTAACTACTTAAGATGATTTAGAAAGCGTTTAAGACAATTATGCAAAAACTAAATGAGATTTAAATATGAGACAAATATGATTACTTGGATAGTTGATATAACTCAGTGAATGATTAATGACGATGATCTCAATTATGGAGTAAGTTCAACCAATGATTAGTTGTTTTCGTCAAAATAACGTTTTCACGGATTAACAAGTTTGATTCAAGACTTATGTTTACTAGCACTTGAACGAGTGGGTAACAAGCTCAAGAACTAATTGCAATGCAGCAAACTTTGTTGTTTATACCTTAACAAGAGCGGATTTCTCCAACCAATTGATCAAGATACATAGACATATTTCGAAAACTATATAATACCAATCGGTTCTTTCGACCTTTTCCAATTGACAAGTATAATCAAAAGTGATAAACAATTGATAAAGAGTTTAGAACACAGCAGGGTTTCAACATAAATAAGAAATCAAATGAGATCATATCACAACCAATCACTTTATTATATTAACATATCCAAGCAACCATAAGGAGTTTAGCCTAACATGGCTTTAGTAATCATGCTTACAGTGATTGATTTGTTTGCAATGAGAGACATACTTCCTGAATTAGTTACAATGATTGAGCTACCGTCACTAGCGATCACTATAACAATACCAAGATAGTACTTCAACGTATTTGGAACTTTAGCTTCACTTGATCACTCCAATTGATGTAATTCGAATGGTAAAGAGTTAGCAGAGCTTTTGTAATTGTTGGGATGAGAGTTGTGTTGAATGAGACGGATTGAGGCTCCATTTTTAGGCTAACTGTGACTGATCATATTCTGAAGTACGCCGCGCTTGAGGTAAGATCAGCGGGCCTCACTTGCGATACTGTCGAACATAGTTAGCAACACCGGCGGGCTTCAATAGTTTTCTTGGCGCCAAAGGGTCATTAATTGAACTGAAGACCGGCGCACTTTATTTTTGAGATCGCAATACTTGACGATGCTGACTAAGACTTATTACGTCCCCCGTAACTGGCGTACTTTGATAGAAAGGCCAGTGTGCTTCTCACTTTATCAGGTAATTCTTTGCTCTAACATCAACTTGGCTTAGATGTTTACACTTTATCTTGGTTCTTGAAGTTCTTTGTCGATTGGACCTTAAATGTATTTTCATGCAATTAAGTATCGAAAGTCCATAGAATTCATTAAGAAACTAACAAATAAAGCTATATAAAATATGTATAATTCGAGCGTCATCAAATACCTCCACACTTCGTTATTGCTTGCCCCCAAGTAATGTAAGTGAACAAAATAGATTTAAGATTTGAGAGATTAAACTTGAAGGAGATTTATTTGTTAGGAGAGTGGAGATAATTACATCAAAAGAAGGAGATTTATGCGTGAGCACCAGACAAATACATCAAAAGAAGGCAAAAATATGGGTTTATTTGGTTAGGAGAGTGGAGATAATTTGGATATATTTTTTTTGAGAGATATGAGTAGCAAAAATGTCCAAAATTCAGAGTACCGCTAGCCACTATCACGACTTTTACTTCACTTAGCTAGGCATATACTTTTTTCTTGCCTTTATTTTCACATTATTCGATATTGACTTTTCTTAATATACTTCACTGAACTTTCTTTAACATATCAGTGACTAGCGAATAGTAAGGACTTTTCTTAGCAATTTCTTTGATTTTCTCTCATAATGTGTGGTTGATAGAGGTGTTTTATAGTAACAAGGATAATTGGATGAAATATCATGAGATAGGTTTAAGGTTGATTTGGGTTGTATATCTTGCCTCTTTATCACATATATTTGTCTATAAATTAACCTCACTGCGGTTTAGTAAATGATATACATGCACAAGTTCTAGAGTTAAAATGAATTACCGACACACTCATATATTATGAAACAGGAAGTGCAAAAGATCATACACTTCATAAAAGGCTAAGAATATTCTCACAATTTAGTGGGTTTTTAAATGTGCTAGATATGTATTGACTTGCCTTGCTAGAACATTTTTTTACTGAGAATTTCTAATATTAATACCTAAAATTTTGAAAAATTATGGAACAAGCAATAGTGCAGAGTCACGCTCGATTTAACCTATTTATCCCCCCCTCCACACTTAAGTTGAACATTGTCTCTAATGTGAAAGATTGATAAAACTAGAAATAGGAAAAATCGAGCTAAGAGGAACGAAACTTCCCGGGGCTATATATGGAAGTTGACATATGAAGTTCCTCTCCTTGCATCCATAACGTATAAAAGCTGCAAAATTAAACACAAAAATACAAGGAAATATTTTTGGTTGGTTTGTTTTTTTTGTTTTTTTTTTTTAAGTGTAGTGAAAAATAAAATACTTGAAACCACGGGTTGCCTCCCGAGAAGCGCTTGGTTTTTTTTCTAAGAGACTCTAGCTAGACTCTTCTTTTTGTTTATATTATTTTTTGGGAAAGAAATGAGTGGTTTCCTCCCTCCTGTCATTGTAACTTTCTTCTTCGTGGTATAACTTTATTCGATGGCCATTTACTATGAACGTTTTGCCATACGTCCATATAATTCAACGTATCCGGATGGATATCCGTGTTTAACCATATAAGGACCAAGCCATCGTGATCTTAGCTTTGGTTGTTTGAATTTATATTTTAAGTGAAACAGGAGTACTTTATCTCCTTGCTTGAATTCTTTACGGATTCGTAATTTACGATCGTGCCAGATTTTGGTTCTTGCTTTGTATAACTGATAATTTTTGTAAGCATGTAAACCAAATTCGTCTAACTCGTGGAGTTGAAACATTTGTTTCCCTCCAACAGCTATTAAGTCTGTGTTACAATTCTTGAGTGCCCAATATGCACGATGTTCGATTTCAAATGGCAAATGGCAAGTTTTACCATAAATGAGTTTATAAGGTGTGGTTCCAGTGGGTGTTTTATAAGCTGTTCGGAAAGCCCACAGAGCATCATCTAACTTTCTTGACCATATAGCCGGACTGTCTTTTATGGTTTTTTCAAGAATTCTTTTTAGCGATTTGTTTGTATTTTCTACTTGTCCACTTGTTTGAGGGTGATATGAAGTAGAGAAGCGATGGTTTACACCATATTTCTTCATTGCTTTCTCTATTAGATGATTACAAAAATGTGTCCCTTTGTCACTAATTAATGCCTTCGGTATTCCGAAATGACAGAATAGCTTCTTTAGGAATGTTAGGACAACTCTTGCATCATTAGTTTGAAGAGCTTGGGCTTCTGCCCATTTAGAGACATAATCGATTGCTACCTGTATGTATTCGAACTTATGGGATTTTGGGAAAGGTCCAATGAAATCTATTCCCCACACGTCAAATATCTCACATACTTGGATGTAGTTTAAGGGCATTTCGTCTCTTTTTGATATATTTTCGGTTTTATGACAAGCTTCACATACGTAAACTAGAGTGTGAGCTTCTTTAAATATTGTTGGCCAATAGAAACCGGATTCCAACACTTTCCTGGCCGTAGTGGACGGTCCATAGTGTCCTCCAGTAGGTCCGTGATGACATTCGTCTATAATGGTTCGAGTTTCGGGTCCTGTCACACACCTTCTTATGATTCCATCAGGACATATTCTGAAAAGATGTGGTTCTTCCCAAAAGAAATTTTTAAGATCAGAGAAGAATTTGTTCTTTTGTTGAAATGTCATCCCTTTTCGTAAGACTTTACCAACCAAATAATTTGCGAAGTCTGCAAACCATGGTTCATTATCTGAATTTATTTTTATTAGTATTTCTTCCGGGAAATTATCATTTATTTCGAATTTATTATCATCATCTTCTTGTTTCTCAATTCTAGAAAGATGATCTGCTTCAACGTTTTCAGCACCTTTTTTTGTCTTTAATCTCTATATCGAATTCTTGCAACAGCAAAACCCATCGTATGAGACGAGGTTTGGCATCTAGCTTCTTAAAGAGATATTTTAAGGCTGCGTAATCCGTATAAACAATTGTTTTGGACAGAACAATGTATGATTGAAATTTATCAAATGCAAATACAACAGCCATAAGTTCTTTTTCTATGACTGTGTAATTTTGTTGAGCTGCATTTAATGTTTTACTTGCAAAGTATATCGAGTGAAAATGCTTTCCATCCCGTTGACCAAGTACTACTGCAACAACACAGTCACTTGCATCACACATTAACTCAAATGTAAGATTCCAATTTGGGCTTGCGATAATGGGTGTGCATGTAAGTTTTTCTTTCAATATTTCAAATGCCGTAAGACATTCTTCATTGAATTTGAATGGAACATCTTTTTCAAGAAGTTTAGTTAGAGGTTTAGTGATTTTGGAAAAATCATTAATGAATCGTCGGTAAAAACCGGCATGCCCAAAAAAACTTCTAATACCTTTAATAATAGTAGGAGGTGGAAGTTTGGGTATGACTTCGATTTTTGCTTTGTCAATTTCTAGTCCCACTCCAGACACTTTGTGTCCGAGCACAAATTCCTTTTTAACCATGAAGTGACATTTTTCCCACTTTAGAACTAAATTGACTTCTTCACATCGCTTGAGCATTTTGCTTAAGTTGACAAGACAACTTTTAAATGAACTTCCAAAAACAGAAAAATCTTCCATGAAAACTTCCATGGATTATTCAATCATGTCATGGAATATAGCAATCATGCATATTTGAAAAGTAGCGGGAGCATTGCATAAGCCAAAAGGCATTCGTCGATAAGCATATGTTCCAAAAGGACATGTGAACGTTGTTTTCTCTTGATCTAATGGATCGATTGGAATTCAAAAGTAGCCAGAAAAGCCATCTAGGAAACAAAAGTATTCATTTCCTGCTAGTCTTTCTAACATTTGATCCATGAAGGGTAGTGGAAAATGATCTTTAGTGGTAGCCTCATTGAGCTTTCGGTAGTCTATACAAACACGCCAACCGGTGATGGTTCTGGTTGGAACTAGTTCATCTTTTTCATTTGTAACTACGGTGATACCACCTTTCTTTGGCGCACAATGAATAGGACTAACTCATGGGCTATCAGCAATTGGATAAATTATTCCTGCATCGAGGAGTTTTGTTACTTCCTTTTTTTACTACTTCTTGCATATTAGGATTAAGTCTTCATTGTTTTTGAACAACAGGTTTCTTGTCCTCAAGCATTTGAATTTTATGTTTGCAAAATGAAGGACAAATTCCAATGATGTCTGAGGTTTTCCAGGCAAAGGTCCGTTTATGATTTTTGAGAACAGTGAGTAAGTCTGCTTTATTTTTGTCTGAGAGTTCGGATGATATGATAACAGGAAGTAAGGATGTTCCTTCTAGAAAAGCATATTCGAGATGTTTAGGAAGTGGTTTGAGTTCAAGATCAGTAGGCGGTTCTTCTAGAGATTTCTTAACTTTGTGATCTGTATTGAATGTAATTCTTTCGAATATGATTTCTTCTTCATCATCTGTTTCAACTTCTTCGATATTCATGGCTATGAATTCGTCAAACTCTGCATAGAGTTTTTCTTCAAGAATTGTTCCTTTGATGGTATGGAAAATTTCAATCCCTTCGTTTAGCAAAATCTCAAAATCTTCTTCAAGAATTTCATCAATTACATCAATGCTAAAACAGGTGTCATCATTAGAGTAGGAATGTTTCATGGCTGAATCGATTGAAAAGGATATTCTATCTTCACCAACTCCAAGATTAAGTTTCTTTTGTTTGACACGAATTATTGCATCAGTGGTGTGCAAGAATGATCTTCTTGTTAGAATTATTATATCATGACATTCACATATAAACAATAACATCAAAGAACACATTGCGGAAGCGTAGGATACATAACACATAATTAATTAACCGAATTTAAATGTAAGCGTACCTTAATAATTCTAGCAAAACAAGAATCAATCCAAGCAATATAAGTGATGAACCCTAATTACGGTTTAAATGGATTACACGAATTGCCCCTTACCTTTTTTGCAATTCAATATGTTAGTCCCTTTACACGTTAAGAGTTAACTAGAAAGTTAATCTATTTGTGTTTATGACTAATACAATGTTATGATTAAATCTAACAGTTATAAAACGTGAATATAAAAAACTCAAGGTAATTTTCAACGTTTAAATTCTTATTAGAAATGAATCAAAGAATCTATACCCAAGTGTTTTGCGGAACAAACACTTGGGATTGAATAGACAAGGTATGGTGGTGTCTCCTATCTAAACTCAAGTTTTGCTTGAGTGGTAACAATGCGACCTCACTGAGCTATCTCAGGGATGCGTTACTCTTTGTAGGAGAGAAGTTGTTTTGCAAAAGTCTAAGCTTTAATTGTACAAAACACACTCAACTTCTCTCCTTCTCAATCTATTTATACACAAGTAATCTGAGTAAAAGTAATTAAAATATTACAAGTTGTTGAGCAAGCGTGTCTGACAATTACAACAGTAATTGTTATTTCCAAGAACCAATAGAAATGGCTTATTAAGTCTTTAGAAGTGGTTGGTCTGACACTCCAAGACTTTAAGCCGTCTTAGGAAGGATTTCTTCCTGACAAGATAAGATTTGATCTTATCTTAAATCCTTCCTAGATATTTCTGCCTTTCTTCTCAGGCACATAGTTCTTCAGGACATGCTTCTCAATTATCATTCTTAATTACTTCATTGTTGTTGAGGAGACTGGGGTTCAGTAAGTTCTTGTCAAACACTTACTGAACCATCATCTTCTTCTTTGGCTTAAGTGCTACTTCAGGGAGTACCGCCTTCCTGTGTAGTGAATCCTTCTTCTTGAATTCGCCTTAAGCATCCTGAAGATGACTCACTGAGAGGCTGTTCTCTCAGTGACTTGAATTGTTCTCGGTTTAAGTTAACACTTAGTTAATTTGTGTCCAAATCATGTTTTAAGTATTCTTGGGTTTTTCATGACCCAACAATCTCCCCCTATTTGGATATAAATTATTCCTAAGTGTTTTGATCAGTTATGAGTGAGCTAATGACTTCTACTCATACTGAATGTACTAGAATGTAAATAAGGACACAAGGGCTTCAAGCTTGGGCTTCTTTGACTGCAGCTCTTGTTGGTCAGGGTGCTCATTGATTTTCCTTTTCAGATCTTGACAAAACTTCACATTTTCAGGACTCTTGAGTGGAGAGGCCATCATTAGAAAACCAAGCATAGCTTTGATCCCTGACAAATCGATATCACTCCACCTTTGGAAGGCTTTGTCTCCGAACTCATCAATGAAGAACAAACCTCTTTCAGGTTGTTCAATGACCATATTGTTCCTGAAAGGAACACCTTCAGGGAGAGCCCTATTGCAGTCAAGACCAGGAACCTTGATCTCAGGCTCAGCTTCTATCTTCTTTCTTTTCCTTGAAGAAGACTGAGAGGGAGCTGGTTGTGCTGAATCAGGAAGAAGAGATTGAGTGCCAAGTTCCTGAGGTGCAGCTGCCAGTCTTTCGTACCTCAGACTCAAGGACTTCATCAGACTAGGGACCACAACGTTTGATTTCTTTGCTATTAATGGACCCAACTCATCCAATTCTGAGATCCCAAAGTCAGCGAATCTGAAGGGTTGATGAACCTGAAAGTCTCTTTTATCAGTAACTCTATAGACAGTGACAATGGCAGGATTGGTGTTTCGATGAATATGAACATCAGTGATTGGTTCTGGCTTCAACCTGTTAGTCATATACCACTGATATTTCTTAATCCTGTTCTGCCTGATCTCTTCAGCCCTTTTATTCCTTTCCTCCCTTTTCTTCCTGAGAGTGATCATCTCCTCAGTCTGAGCCTTTACAAAGGTCATACCACCTTCTCTTCCTGAGAGATCCTTAGCTTCAAGACCAATCTTCTCAGCCTCTTCATGAACAACCTTAATGATAGCAGGCTTGCTCACCTTTTCTTCCTCCTTTAACTTCTTCTTTGCTTCCTCTTCCTCTAGGTAAGCACTGAGTTCATCAGCTGAAAAGTGGTGAAGAACTCCATCAATGTCATACGGGATCCTGGGTGGTGATTCAGGATCCTTTGCTACCATGATTGGTGCTGGTTGAGGCTCAGGACCTGTGAGGATGCCTTTTCCTTTTTCTTGATGGGTGGAAGAAGCTTCAGGAATCTCCCCTTCAGTGTGAGAAGTAGGAGAAGGAGGTTGCTGGCATGTGGAAGCTTCAGGGACTCCAGTGTCTTTCTCCCCCTCAACTGTTGCTTGAGCCATGGTGATAGCAAGAGTTGGAGCCACTGGAGCAACAGGACCCTTGAAAGCCTGATAGATCTCAGTCATCATTGATTTGATGTCCGAGGTGTCTTTCTGAAGAGTTGAGATCTGATCCGCCAGAGATGCCTGAGAAGCTTCGATGCTTGACATCCTTGACCCAAGAGACCATGCCAAAGATGTTGAAGATTATGCCCAAGTACCCAGATGTTTTTCCTGAAGACCCAAGGAAGTCCTCATTGAGTCCAATGAAGAGGTAAGACCCTGAATCTTAGAATCATTTAGTAAGCTGAGAAGATCACTGAATTCAGCTGATTGCTTCTGGTAAGTCTCAGCAGCCTGAAGGACTTTCTTGTTGAGTTCGGGGTCATCCTTGACAGCTGTTTGAATAGTTTCAAGGCTTTTGGTGATGCCTTCAAGAGTAAGATTGAACTTCTGGAAATGAAGATCAATAGCTGTCAGGGAGTTATTGGTGTCAGAATGTATCTCGATCACATCATCATGAAAACTTTCAACATCTGCCTTTAGGTTGGCATAGTGAACAGCAGCTTCAGTGTGATGATCGAACATCTCTTCAGTGAGACCAGTGTTAAGAGCTCTATTGGTCTTGAGTAGGAATTTGACCAATTTTATTTCAGTGAGGGGAAGAGAGTCATCATACTTTTGGAGGATGTCCCCAGTATCAGAAGAATCAGAAGATTGAGAACCTGACTCTTCACTTTGGCGTGGAGATGACTGATGTGATTGTTCAGGTTGTTCAGATTGTACATCAGTTTCCATATCCTCACCTGCCTCAAACATTTCCTCTTCACTCTCTTCCCTGAGCTCTTCATCAGACTCGATAAGAGCCTGAAAGTCCCCCATGGACTCAATACCCAAAAATTCAACCGGCTCCTCTTTATAAAAAGACTCGCCTTTAGTTTGGCCAGGTCCTGACCCCGTTGTCATAATAACTGAGTGGGTTTGCTCAGCCTGACTAGCCATAATAACTGGGGTAACACCAGCCTGGCTTTTGGGGGCAGTTCCTGAGAGAATTGGACCGCCTGAGGGGTTTATGGGTTCCATATCAGCGGGTTGTTTCTTTCCCTCTGAGTCTTTGTCCCCCTTAGCACCTTCAACCACTGATGGGTGTTTTCCAGTGGTATCACTAGGTACTGATTGTGAGAGTTGGTGGACCCCCTTCCCATCAGGATGGTGCTGTCCTTTTGGGGATTTAGGGTCCTTTTCTCCCAGAGATCCTGAGGGTGATTGCTCAGGAACGTTAATGGGATGTGAATGTTTGTGGGTCCCCTTCTCAGTAAGGTAGTGCTGCCTTACCGAGGATTTAGAACCCTTTCCTCCCTTGGGAACTGATTGTTTTTTGACAGTTCCTTCATCGGGATGTGAGGGGGTGTGGGTCCTCTTCCCAGTAGGGTGGTGCTGCCCTACCGAGGATTCAGGACCCTTTCCTCCCTTGGGCACTGATTGTGATTTATCAGTACCTTCATCGGGATGTGAGGGGGGAATGCTTCCTGATCCCTCTGACTTGTTTATGTCAGTTGAACCATGTGGAAAGGGTGTGCCCGAGGTCACTGAGGATGATTGCTCAGTGACCTCCGTTGGCCTTTGTTTTGAGGTCAAGAGGGTCTCAGAAATGGGTGTCTCAGAGGTCTCGGCCTTTTTCAACCTCTTTTTAAGGTTTAGTTGGTTTTGAGGATCAGTCTCAGTGGCGAGTGGCTTGGGTCTAACCACCTGGCTGGACTGACCCTTCTTTGTCTTCTTCACCTTTTTGGTCGGTGAAGGAACAGGTGAGACAGCGTCGTTACCCTGAATGACTGATTGCATGTATTCAGTCAGGGCAATATTTGTAACCTCACTGATGCTACTAGTGAAGTTTGACTTGTGCAGGACGTCAGGCTTCGTACCTTCTGCATCAGGCCTCACGTAGTCAGAACCAAGTAGGTCCTAAAGCACACAGGAAACAAATCTAGGGTAGGACATATGCCTTTGCCTATGTTTTCCTGAGAGCTTGGCAACAAGGTCTCGGAAGATTATTCCTCCGATGTCAATTTTTGTACCCTCAAGGAGACTGAACATCATCAATTGTTGTGATGAGTTCAATTGTTCCGTAGAGGATTTATTTCCACCCAGGACCTGAATGACAAATGTCATCAGTATCCTCCAGATAGGATGGAACCATGTTTTGACTACTAGAGCCTTCTCCAATAAGCCTCCCGCAGACGTTGTAGGACGTCTGGGGTCATGGGGAGCTAAAAAGATCAGTTCATTCTTTATGTCCTGATCAGTAGGGTTGGGTGCAAACGCTTCAGCAAAGTCAAGGCCTGTGGCTTTGATGAAGGTTGAGTAGTCAAAAGAGAGGGTTCTGCTCCCATTCATCACCGTGAAGGTGATGATTGACTCTTTGGTGTCTTTGGGGCTGGTAACCACAGCCGTGCACCAGAATTCCCTCAAATAGTCATGGTAGATGACTGAGGGGGTGTGAGTGAAAGCCCTTGCAAGAAAACAATTACGAAGAAATTTCATAACGTTCTTGTAGGCTGGGTAGTTTTGTGGATAAGAGAAATTTCCTACCACATTGTTCTTTGTTAGGTCAACGTCCCCAGTGAGGAATTCCACATTGGGGGCGTATGCTATAGCTTTAGAAGAAGCCATTTGTGGGTAAGTCTGGGTTTGACTAAGGTTTCTGGGTTTCTAAAGCTTAAGAATACACACACAATTTGTTTTTGAGAATTAAAATGGCAGAGTTTTGCTTAAGTTCTATAAAAACGTGTGTGTGTTTCTTTTGGTTGGGTTATTTATAGGGAAGTGGAGATGGGGGTGTTTTAGACATTTGAGCGATCTTAATTTATTCAAAAAGAATTACTAGAAATTGTTTTGAATAATATGTTTTGGGATCCGCATTTAATGCTAACACTCCACTTTCTTGGTTTGGCGCAACAGTCGAAGTGAACAGTTGAGCAGTTCTGCAAAAGTGTAATTTGCAGAGATGAGTCATCACATATCTGTAATGTGATTGGAGAGGCATTTAATGCTAAGTGAGAATGTGGTGGCCCAGAGGTGGAAGCCAGAAAGGCAAAAAGAACAAATATTCTTGAATTAAATATGAGTTTAGTTACCAACCTCGGACATTTACTAACTAGATACTTAGAGCATTTAAGTCAGTATTTAATGTCTCTTTTCAGGGCCCTGAATGACTTTTCATTCAGTGATGGTTTTTCAGGGACTTGGGATTAGTCACTGATGGTTCAGGAATATGGAATGATTCCTGAGCTACAAAGATTCAGGAACTTGGGTTTAGTTCCTGAACCCTAAAGATTTCAGGAACTTGGGTTTAGTTCCCGAGGTTGAGGATTCAGTGAGATGTTTTCACTGATGTACACATTGAGTCAGGGACCTGAGGTTTTAAGAATTTACACTTCAGTTAGAAGGATTCAATCAGTGGACTGATTCTCTATATCCAACATTCCTAATTCAGCTTTCAGCCTTGTGAAAGTTGGTTCATCCAAAGGTTTGGTGAAGATATCAGCCAACTGATATTCAGTAGGGATGAAGTGTAATTCAATGTCACCATTCATGACATGGTCCCTGATGAAATGATATCTGATATCAATGTGTTTTGTTCTCTGATGAAGAACAGGGTTGTTTGAGATTGCAATTGCACTTGTGTTATCACAAAAGATGGGTACCATCTTATACTGAATTCCATAGTCACTAAGTTGACTTTTCATCCAGAGTACATTTGCACAACAACTAGCTACTGCAACATATTTAGCCTCAGCTGAGGACAAGGCAACTGATTGTTGCTTCTTAGCACTCCAACAGACTAGTTTCCCACCAAGTATTTGGCAAGAGCCTGAGGTGCTTTTTCTGTCCATGTTGCATCCAGCATAGTCAGAGTCTGAGTATCCTTTAAGATCAAGTCCTGAGCACTTTGGATAGTATAATCCAAGGTTAGGAGTGCCTTTTAGGTACCTGAATATCCTTTTCACAACAGTGATATGAGATTCTCTTGGGTCAGATTGATATCTGGCACATAGACATACTGAGAATTGGATATCAGGCCTTGATGTAAGTAGATACATCAGTGATCCTATCATTCCTCTAAAGAGAGTTTGATTTACTGGTTTACCAGTGAGATCAGGACCAAGGTTGTTTGGGGGGACCATGGGAGTTTTGACTGAGGCACAGTCACTGAGATCATACTTCTTCAGTAGATTCTTTACATACTTCTCTTGACTGATAGTGGTTCCTCTATCAGTCTGCTTGATCTGTAGACCAAGGAAGTATGTCAGTTCTCCCATCATGCTCATTTCAAACTTCTTTGCCATTAGTTTTTCAAATTTTTTTCAAAGTTTGAAACTTGTTGAGCCAAAGATGATGTCATCAACATACACTTGTACTAGTATGACATCAGTATTTGTCTTATAGATAAACAATGTGTTGTCTATCTTGCCTCTGACAAATTTGTTTTGGATTAAGAAGGCTGAGAGAGTCTCATACCATGCCCTGGGAGCTTGCTTCAGTCCATAAAGGGCTTTGTTAAGCTTACAGACATGATCAGGAGACTTATGGCTTTCAAATCCAGGAGGTTGCTGAACATAAACTTCTTCTTTCAGTGAACCATTTAAGAATGCACTTTTAACATCCATTTGGAACACCTTGAAGTTCATGTATGTAGCAAAAGCAAGGAAGATCCTGATGGCTTCCATCCTTGCTACTGGTGCAAATGTTTCTTCATAGTCAATGCCTTCTTGTTGATTATAGCCTTTGGCTACAAGTCTGGCTTTGTTTTTAATGACTATGCCATTTTCATCAGTTTTGTTTTTGAATACCCATTTCATGCCAATGACTGAGACATTCTCAGGACATTTGACCAAGGTTATTACCTTGTTTCTGTCAAATTGTTCCAGTTCATCATGCATGGCCTGAACCCAACTTGGATGTGTAAGTGCTTCTTTAACACTTTTGGGTTCAATTGTGGAAATGAAGTCCACAAATAGGAATTCATTGGCTGAGGCTGCTCTTAGACTAGCAGCCATGCTCCTGGTGAGCATGCCTTCAGTAGGCTCTCCAATAATATTGACAAGTTCAATGTCCTGAGACCTAGTCCAACTTTCATGAGGTCCTGGATACTGATTTGAACTTGTGGAGGCCTGATTGGGTAGAGGGGTTGGTTCTGGAGTAGACACACGATCTTGAGTGTCTACCAGATCACTGAGATTGTTTGGTTCTTGAGCATTTTGAACAGACTGATTAATTTCATCAGTGTTTGCATGTGCCTCAACAAACTCAGTGATGGTTGGGTTAGGTAGGTTGTGAGGGATTATGTAATAGGAGAGGTTAGCATCATCTTGATACTGAGTAGAAGGATTGTTTTCAGGAAGATATTCATCAGGAGGATATCTTGAAGAATTATCAATTCCTATCTCTTCTACTGAGGCAGTTGAGAACCTGATTGCATCAGTGCTCTCATCAAAGGTAACATGAAATGTTTCCTCAGTCTGCTGTCTCCTTGTGTTGAACACTCTGAAGGCTTTTGAGACAAGTGAGTATCCCAGGAAGTATCCATCATCAGCTTTTGCATCAAATTTCCCTAAGTGATCCTTGTGATTATGAATAAACACAGGACACCCAAAGACATGAAAGTAGCTGATGTCAGGGATTCTTCCTTTGAATAACTCAAATGGGGTTTTCCCATGTCTCTTGACAATGATGGATCTGTTTTGTGTATAACAGGCAGTTTTGACTGCATCAGTCCAAAAATGGTTGGAAAGGACTGATCCACATAGCATTGTCCTAGCAGCTTCAATGAGTGTTCTATTTTTCCTTTCAGCAACACCATTTTGTTCAGGTGTGTATGGAGAGGAAAAGTTTTGGGAAATACCTTTCTCATCACAGAAACATTCAAGTTCATAATTTTTGAACTCAGTCCCATTGTAAGTTCTAATCTGTTTGACCTTAATGTCATTTTGATTTTCAATGTTCCTGACAAAGGAAATGATTGTTTCAGCTGCCTGACTCTTTTTGATCAGGAAGAATGCCCAAGTGTATCTAGAGTATTCATCCACTATGACCAGAGTATACTTCTCATGGTTAGTAGACCTTGGACTGATAGGTCCAAATAGATCCATATGAAGAAGATGTAGGCAGTTCCTGATGGAAAAGTTGGTTTTGGTTTTAAAGGATGCTCTGTGATGTTTACCTTTTTCACAAGCTGAGCATGGTTTATCCTTTGAAAACACAAGTGATGGTAAGCCAAGGACCTTGTTTTGTTTTACAAGATTGTTTATGTTTTTAAAGTTCAGGTGGGTAAGTCTCTTATGCCAAAGCCAGTTGAGTGTATCAGTGGATTTAGCAAAGAGACAAGTTCCATCCTGAGTTAGACTGGACATGTCTAGTACATAAACATCTTGTATTCTTGGTGCAATGAGGACAATTTCCTTATTTGCATTGAAGATGGTTCCTTGCTTATCATCAAACTGAACTATGTATTTTGCATCACATAGTTGACTGACACTGATCAGATTGTACTTAAGACCATTTACATAAGCTATCCTAGTAAAGACAATACCATTGCAGTTTACTGAACCATAACCCTCAGTGAGACATGTTGAATTATCTGCAAATATCACTTTGGGTCCTGGTTCTTCCACATATTTGTGCAGACACTCCTTAACACCAGTCATGCTCCTTGAACATCCACTGTCTAGATGCCAAATAGGATTCCTGGCATGCTTCTGCACAAATAGTAAACTGGGTCAGTTCTTTCTAGGACTCCATTTCATGAAGGGTTTGGTTTTGTAGGTCTTTATGAAAGTATTAATTGATTCATGGTCAGTGGTTGAGTGGACTGAGCTACCACATGTTTTGCATTTAGTTGCAGGGGTAGCCTCAGTAGTCTGAGAGGATTGTTTATTCATTCCTCTTTTTGACTGAATGACCCTCTTTTTTCCTGAGGATTTCTGAGTGGAACTTCCACTAGATTCACAGTGTTTGTCATTTTGACAATTCTCAGGATGATGGTCATTGAATCCACACAATGGGCAAGGCGGAAAAGGCTTGGCCCTTTGCTTCTGTTTCTGCTTAGAATCAGAAGGGTAGTTCAGGCACTGAGCCTTAAGTCCTGAAAAGTTTGACATGACTGAGCATTGTTTATGATCAGAGGTCCTGTGATCTTCCTTTTTGCAAATCATGCAATAAAGGACTCTATAGCAATCATCAGTGAGATGATTTGTATAGTGGCATAGTTCACATCTTTTCAGGGATTTTGTGGGTTTGGGTTTGGTCTTTGAGGAAGCTGGTTTTTGTTCCTTCTTGGATTGAGAAGGTTTCTCAGAAGATGCAATCTTCTCTCCCAGCTTCCTGACCATTTCAGCCAACTGATCAAATTTTGAATCAGGGCTTTGGGTTGTTACTTCAGAAGGGACTGAAGTTGATGAGTCATCAGTATTTACTGAGACATCAAGGGTTGGTCTCTTCAGGATGGTTGTTCCCTTTCCTGATCTCTCCTTTGGGGAGTGTGGTGAGAAGACCATTGGTGGGAGGCCTAAGTTAGGTGTAGCACCCTGAAGAGTATTCAGTGGAGGAAGTGGTGGGTATGATTCTGATTCAGACTCATTCACAGACTCAGTATTGAGTTGTTCAGTGAGTTCTAGCTTACTGAGTTGTTCAGTAAGTCCTAGCATATTTTTCAAGGTCTGACTTTCAGGAAGCAAGATCTTTCCAGTCTCAAAGTTTGGTAACTTACTGACTAGGTTATCCCTGACAATCCAGTCATTAGACTTGGGAAGCATTTCTTGCTCAAAAGATATGCCAGCTGGAACAAAGTTTAGTTCATTGTGACACACATTTGGATCAACCATAAGAGGGTCAATTCCAATGGTTTTCTGAGAGATTAATCCCACAGTGTCAAAAACTTTGGGGTTCTTCTTAGTCCAGCTTTGGATGACAGCCTTCTCTTTGTTAAGTTCAGATTGGAGGGCTTGGTTTTGTTTCAAAATCTTAGTGTTCTGAATTTGTAGAGTTATTGTTTCAAGTTTGGCTTGCTTTAGTACAAGCAGTTCATCTCTACATTTATTCAATTCTGACACAATATTGTTATATTTTGAAAACAGGTTAAGCCTTTGTTCCACAACAAACTTTAGATCAACACAAATATAATTCATGTAAGACTGCCAATCAGAATCATCATCCATAGAAAGTAAAGTATTTACCTTCTTCATGGTGATGTTGACCCACTCTCCATTCCTAGCATGGCTTTTTCCCACAGCCACCTGATCCTCTTCAGAAAGTGCCATCAGTGCACTAACTCTTATTTCCTCATCTGAGGAAACCTCTTCTTCATCCCAGTCATATGCTTCAGCTACTAAAACCTTGTTCTTTGTCTGAATAGGTTTAGATGTTTGAGCATCCTGAGACAATATGGGGTTAGTTTCAAGAAGTGCAAGTTTAGCTTTGATTTTCCTATATTTTGTTTCAAAATCCTTTTGACCCTTGTTTTGAAATTGTTGGGTGGACTGAAAAATTTTAGGTTGAAACTTGCTAGTTCCTGAGAATTTGTAAGAGGGTTCTGAGATAGTTTTAGAATAACAGTCCCTAGCAAAATGACCCTTTTTACCACATTTAAAGCATTCAGTGGTCTCATTTTCTTTTGGTTTTGTAAAGTTGGACTGATTTCTTTTGATGAAACGTCTTGAACTAGCAAGGAGTGCCCTTTCTTGGAATTCCAAGTTCAGGTCGTTCAGGTACTCCTCACCAGTCCTTTCATCAATTTCTTCTTCAGAATCCTCTTGAATATCCTGCACAACACCATTAGAATAAAAAGCAGTTGATATGGGTGTAGAGGTTAAGGCCTTTTTGGACTCAAGAGCTTTTGAGTCAGGGTATCTCCTTGAGATCAAGTTGTCTTCATAGACAAACTTCCCATAAATTTCAGGGAGCTCAAGGGTCTGAATGTGGTTAGCATTCCTCAGGCCTTGTGAGAAGTTGAGCCACTTCTCAGGGAGACTGTTGACAAAGCCAACATTTGTCTCATGCTTAGACAGTACAACACCATCATTTGATAATTCATTTATCAAAGTCTTGTATCTGGTGTAGGTCTGTGAGAGACTTTCAGAGTCTTTTGCCCTGAAAGTATTATACTCAAGTTTAAGGTCCATGACCCTATTTTCCTTGGTATCTGAGGGACCCTTAAAGCTGTTTACCAAGTCATCCCAAGTTTGCTTGGCTGTTAGACAGTTGATGACTGATTTCATTATATCGTCAGGAAGACATGATATAAGGATGCTTTTCAGGCGTTGGTCTTGATTGACCACCCTCCTTTCATCAATGGTCCATTGGGCCTCAGGCTTGTTTAGCCCTGCGGCTATCTTAGGGACAAATGGGCCATCCCTGATACAGGTGATGTAGTAGGGTTCCATCCCGGTAAGATAGCAAATCATACGCTTCTTCCATTTGCTAAATTTCCCAGCTTCAAGTCTGGGTGCAACAGCGGAGTAGCTGCCACCCTTTTTGTCAACTAGCTGGGGTACATTGATATCAGCCATAGTAGGATCTTGGTTTTAAAAACCTAGAGCACTCTTGGTTAGTTTAAAAAGATTTTATAAACCAGAGGCTCTGATACCACTTGTTGGTCCCTTTACACGTTAAGAGTTAACTAGAAAGTTAATTTATTTGTGTTTATGACTAATACAATGTTATGATTAAATCTAACAGTTATAAAACGTGAATATAAAAAACTCAAGGTAATTTTCAACGTTTAAATTCTTATTAGAAATGAATCAAGGAATCTATACCCAAGTGTTTTGCGGAACAAACACTTGGGATTGAATAGACAAGGTATGGTGGTGTCTCCTATCTAAACTCAAGTTTTGCTTGAGTGGTAACAATGCGACCTCACTGAGCTATCTCAGGGATGCGTTACTCTTTGTAGGAGAGAAGTTGTTTTTCAAAAGTCTAAGCTTTAATTGTACAAAACACACTCAACTTCTCTCCTTCTCAATCTATTTATACACAAGTAATCTGAGTAAAAGTAATTAAAATATTACAAGTTGTTGAGCAAGCGTGTCTGACAATTACAACAGTAATTGTTATTTCCAAGAACCAATAGAAATGGCCTATTAAGTCTTTAGAAGTGGTTGGTCTGACACTCCAAGACTTTAAGCCGTCTTAGGAAGGATTTCTTCCTGACAAGATAAGATTTGATCTTATCTTAAATCCTTCCTAGATATTTCTGCCTTTCTTCTCAGGCACATAGTTCTTCAGGACATGCTTCTCAGTTATCATTCTTAATTACTTCATTGTCGTTGAGGAGACTGGGGTTCAGTAAGTTCTTGTCAAACACTTACTGAACCATCATCTTCTTCTTTGGCTTAAGTGCTACTTCAGGGAGTACCGCCTTCCTGTGTAGTGAATCCTTCTTCTTGAATTCGCCTTAAGCATCCTGAAGATGACTTACTGAGAGGCTGTTCTCTCAGTGACTTGAATTGTTCTTGGTTTAAGTTAACACTTAGTTAATTTTTGTCCAAATCATGTTTTAAGTATTCTTGGGTTTTTCATGACCCAACACAATCCAAGATACTTACAATAGTGTAAGTATCACGTTCTTGTACACACGTACTAACACAAACTAAAGTTATGCAAGTAATTAAATCACGAAACTTAAACCAAACTTTTTGTTTAATCAAAAAGTCGATCGACCCTTGTTCAAGGGTGTTTGTCGATCGGCTAGAACAAGAGAAGAAAGAAAGAAAATTTTTAGGGTTTAGTTTGTGTGCACAAGAGATGTCAAAAACTATAACCCTTGGTTTGTTTATATACTATAAGAAACTTAGTGTCCAAGTTTGATATGGATTGGGTTAAACCCATCCATAACCGATCGGCCCTATGGTTAGAGGGGGTTCCGGAACATTCTTGACATCTAATTTTATTCTAGTCCATTTCCTTTTCTTATTTAACGATCGTTAGTCACTTCCGTTAAATACTAACATTCGTTATACGTTTTGTGATAATTAATAATTAAATATAACGTTTTATATAAAATTATTAATCTTTAGTTCTCATACGTAAAGTGTGCAATCCCGTGATCTCGAGTTCGATCCTAACATACGACTACTAAAATAATGTCCACAAAACTAACAGCTCCCACTTGGACATATTTTAATAGTGTAATCACATCGGTTAGCGTCTTGCAACACGCCGATGCCTCTAGTACAACTCGAGTATGTCTCTTGGAAAAACCTTTAATGATTCATCATCATTATTATTATCCTTTTGTTACTAATACTACATTAAATAAAGATATGGATATTATCTTTATTCAAATATTCTGTTTCTCGTTGTTTGTGATTGAGCACGATTACCAAGTCTTCTGAACATATTTAGGGGAGATCTTGGGCGTGGCCATGCAAACATCTTGTCAACCCTACGAGGGGCCTAGCAGTATTAAACTCCAAAATAAATTTGAAGGAACAAGTTCTATCTTGACTACAAGCATAACTCATGAACTTTGCAACAATTTCGAAAACAATCCTTATGACTACCAGTTACGTATAGCGTTAAATCGTTCCACAGAATGCACTACATTCATAACAGTTATCTGGTATCTCAAGTCTGAGGATAACTATTCATGATTTACTTAATAATATCATCCATAAAGTAACATCATGTAGTTGGGATATGTCCTATATTCAATTCATTGAATATCTTGTGAATTTGGTATGACAACGCATCAATATACTTTCAAGTATATTATACCAAAACTCAGATTTGTCTTAATTTAATGATATTCCCATATCATTAACGGACAACGGATGTTTAGAATAACTAATTTATTCATGGATTAAACATGCAAGTATATAGGACAACAATATTAAATAATGAACATAAACATAGCCAATACTTTATTTCATTAAACAATAATAAATGTTTACAACATCCTTTATCCAAATACTAAACACAGTCATGCATGAAACTATTAGCTAATCTAAGTCCAATGTCGTTGGCAAGTTCAGTAAGCTTTTCTTTAGCTAAAGCCTTAGTGAATGGATCAGCTAAGTCTGTGTGAACTTTTAACAGATTAATTTCACCTTCGCGGACTTGTTCCCGAACATAGTGATAATTCCGTAGAAAATGTTTGGTGCCCTTTATGACTCCAGGTTCATTGGCAAATATGATTGCAGTAGAATTGTCACAATACATATTAATAGGTGATTCAATTGAAGGCATAACACCAAGCCCTGAAATGAATTTCCTAATCCAAACAGCCTCCATTGCAGCTTCTGAAGCAGCTATGTATTCGGCCTCTGTCGCAGACATCGAAATTGTACTCTGCTTCTTGCTCCTCCCGTTTACTGCTCCTCCATTGATAACAAAGTCATAACCAGTCTGAGACTTTGCATCATCTTTGTCACATTGCCAGGACGCATCACAGTAACCTGTAACATCAAGTTCTGTAGTTGGATTTCCACCATACACAAGAAACATATCTTTCGTATGCCTAAGATACTTTAGAATATGTTTAACAGTAATCCAATGTTTTTCACCTGGATTCTGTTGAAATTGACTGGTGATATTTTGAGCGAACGCCACATCTGGCCTTGTGCATCTCACCACATACATAATAGATCCTACAGCCGAAGCATAAGGAACTTTGCTCATGCGTGCCACCTCTGTAGGTGTTGAAGCACATAACTCACTGCTCAAGCCATGTTTCACTTCCATTGGCAAATATCCTTTCTTGGAATTTTGCATATTGAATCTCTTCAATATTTTGTCAATGTAAGCACTTTGACTTAATCCAATTAACCGCCTTGATCTATCTCCATAGATCTTGTTTCCCAGAATATATGCAGCTTCCCCTAAATCCTTCATAGAAAAGCACTTTCCAAGATATGCCTTAACCTTTTGCAAACTTGGAATGTCTTTTCCCATGATCAATATGTCATCAACATATAGGATAAGGAAAATTACATTACTCCCACTAGCTTTGTGATATACACATGGATCATCAAGATTCTGAGTAAATCCAAACCTTTTGATTTCTTCATCAAATCTTTTAGTCCATTGCCTTGATGCTTGCTTCAATCCATAAATGGATCTTTGAAGTTTGCATATACGGTTTAAAAACTTTGGATTCACAAACCCCTCAGGCTGCGCCATATAGATGTCTTCATCTAGGCGACCATTTAAGAAGGCGGTTTTGACATCCATTTGCCAAATATCATAGTCATAGTATGCTGCAATAGCTATGAGAATCCCAATAGCCCTAATGTCAGCTACAGGAGAAAAGATCACCTCGTAGTCAACACCATCTGTTTGAGTAAAGCCTTTAGCTACCAAACGGGCCTTATAGGTGTGTACCTTGCCATCTATGTCAGTTTTCTTCTTGAAGAGCATTTCCCCATTCATAGCAACTACCTTGGCATTGGGAGGATGGTCTACTTCAATCTAAACATTGTTATATTTCATGGATTGCATTTCCCCATTCATAGCAACTACCCATTTATCCTTTTCAGGAATCTCAATGGCAGCCCTATAATTAGCAGGTTCATTAAGATCCCCTCTTATAGTTTCCTCAACTTCTACGTTAAGACATAGATGTTCAGGAGCTTTCACATGTCTTGAAGACTTGCGAATGGGAACAATTTCAACTTCAGGTGGAGGACCCAAACTTTCAGGTTCCACAGGAAGTACGCTAGTGTTTTCAGAAGGTAATGTATCTACATGATCATCTTCCAGATCATAAACTCTCCCACTGAATTCTTGACATATAAGTTCCTTTTCTAAAAAGTCTCCATATCTAGCAACAATTACTTTGTTTTCAGGTGGGTAGTAAAAATAGTAACCCATCGTTTTCTTTGGGTATCCTACAAAGATACACTTTACATATCTCTATTGGAGTTTATCTGTTGAGTCACATCTTATATACGCCTCGCAACCCCAGACCTTTAAATAAGAAAAGTTTAGAGCTGTTTCATTCCATATTTCATATGGTGTCTTATCAACCTTCTTAGTGGGAACCATATTCAAAATATGAACCGCAGATTCTAAGGCATAATCCCAAAAAGATAAAGGAAGAGTTGTAAGATTAAACATTGATCGTACCATGTCTAACAATGTACGATTTCTTCTCTCAGATACACCATTTTGTTGTGGAGTATATGGAGATGTGAGATTCTGGACAATTCCATTCTCAGCTAAGTAATCTTTAAACTCTTGGCTTAAGTATTCGCCACCTCTATCAGATCGAAGAGCTTTAATCTTATTTCTCTACTTCTGCTTTGAAAACCTTAAATGTTTCAAACACCTCATGTTTATGTTTAAGCAAGTAAACATAACCATATCTGCTGAAATCATCTGTAAAGGTTAAGAAGTAGCTAGCACATTTCCTTTGACACATGTCTAAGTGGTCCACACACATCAGTATGTATTAAACCAAGTAGATCAGAAGCCCTTTCCATATTACTATGAAAAGGTTTCTTAGTCATCTTCCCAGATATACAAGACTCACATTTATCATATGATTCATCATTGATACTTTTCAAAAGCCCATTATGTTGTAGCTTTTTCATGTGAGTCTTGCCTATATGAGCAAGTCTACAGTGCCAAAGGTAAGAAGAATTCAAGCCTGACTTAATTCTCTTACTATGCTATACATTGAATTATTTTTATTGGATACACAATCATTCATATCAATCTCAAACACACCATTAATAGCAATAGCATTAAAATAAAAACATCATTTAAGGAAACATAAATTCCATTACTATTGATTGTGTGATTAAAACCAAGATCTAATAAACAATAAAAGGAAACAACACCCCTAACAATTGAAGGTGCATAATGACAATTGTTTAGTAGCAGTACTAAGCCCGAAGGTAAAACTAAATTAAACACTCCTATGGCTTCAACAGCTGCAGGTGCTTCATTTCCCACATGTAGATATTGCTCCCCGTAGGCAAGCTTCCTTTCCACTCTAAATCCCTGCAGCGTATTACAAATGTGAATACCGCATCCAGTATCATATACCCAGGAATTAATTTTATGATTTAGAGTAAATAATTCAATCATAAGTAAGTTACCTGAAGTGCTGGCGCCCAAGTGCCCAGTCTTCTTGTTCTTACTTTCCCGCAACTATTGGATATAAAGAGGACAATTCCTCTTCTAGTGACCAACTACATGACAGTAGTGGCAAGCCTGATCCTTCTTTGGATTATCCTTCTTCTTAGGAGGGTTTTTTCTTGGGTTGTGGTTGATAAGCCATAAAAATGCTTACCCTTATCAGCCTTACCCTTTCTTTTACCCTTCTTGTTCACATTTGGATTGTTAATTTTACCCCCTTGAATAGCAAGTACCTGGGGTGTTGAAGCCCTTGGAGGTAAACCTTTCTCATAATCAATAAGCAGTGTGTGTAAATCAGAAACTGTCTTCCCCACGCAGTGCATATTGAAATTACGCACAAAACCACTAAATTCCTTAGTCTGGGATCTATTGATTAAGTTGATAGCAATGTCTTGTTCATAGACCTTGCCAAGTGCTTGTAGTTGATCCATGTAACATTTCATTTTCAACACATGAGCACTTACTGGTTCACCATCTGCCTGCTTACAACCGTGTAGAGATTCCATCAAATCATAGACCTCAACGGTTTGTGGTTTTTCAAACATTTTTCTGAGTTCGTTTAGCATGTCCATAGGGAAGCAATTCTCAAACTGCTTTTGTAAAGCAGGTGTCATCGCTCCCAACATCAAACAGGCCACATCATTATGCATCTTAAACTCAGCTTTCCACAATGCTTTTTCTTCATCAGTTGAAGTTTCAGCAGTAGGTTCAGCAGAACAAGGCTTGTATAAACATTCAAGTTGATCTGTCACTAGCAGGACAATCCTGAGTGAACGATACCAATCATTGAAATTCTGAGAGCCAGTCAATTTTTCCCGTTCAAAGAATGATTTGAACGCAGAACTCATAGTAATGTTATTGTTTTGAGCCATTTCTATAGATAAAGAAAGTTCAAAATTAGTATTTTCGATAATACAATTTTTCAAGAAAATAAAATACCCAAGGTAATATTCATATAACCATAGTATTTTCTTGAAAACTATGATCTAAATTATCATAGTTTCATTACATCAGTTGATCTGCTAGTAATGAAAGTATATAATAAGGTAATCTGTCGAACAATAATTAGCAAACAATTTCCAATTCCTAGATCACTATGGGATTTATATTGGCAAACAATTTCCAATATAAGCATGTTTTATCCCCATCTTATGCCTTGAGTCCAAGCTCTCACTTACAACTCAATTAAGTCGTCTAATTAAAAATCTGTAAATTACCATAGTCCCATTACATCAGTTGATCTGCTAGTAATGAAAGTATGAAATTTACCTTTCCATTGTAATCTAGTCCAAGCTCTCACATGACTAAATTACAACTTCAAGTGTTTTTTAATTAGATGGCATTAACTTAATTTTAAATGGTACATGTTTATAATAGAAAATATGTACGAAGAAGCATGCATACATCTTCGTATCATAAGTTTTTCAAAACCTTTTTAATTACCAATTTTAAGCTAAGATTTAAATCAACAAAGTTTTAATTGAGGTATTGGGTTCACCAATCAAAGAATTACCTACAATTATCGCCCACTATATCCTAATACTGCATGAGTCAAAAGACCCAAGTTATTCAGATAATTACCACAAAGTGGCACGTGGAATTGAGTTCAATTCACCCTTAAGGTGATTTTGTACATAAAATAGTCGTACTTGGTAGCTCCAATTTGACGCACAAAGGAGCGTAGAAACAACGGTCAGAGCGAATCTTATTAAAAACCCATTTCTACTTAAACCCCTCTTATAGTTTGTCACAATTGGGTGAGCCGTTCGTACTATTGGTACAAAACTCAACAATCAATTAAAAGTTTATGTCTTTAGTCTTAAAAACCATGTTATAAATTATAACCTTGCTAGTCTCGCCTGGGAGCAAATTACCGTGCGAAGCGAACCACTATCGGCACATAAGACTTTGCAAGATTCATAATTTATTACATCAAGTTTCACCATTATTTAGTCTATTTATTTTCTATTCAAAAATTACCCTTTTTGCTTAAAACATGTCATACAATTAAACAAAAACAAGTAATAATAAAAATAAACAACTAAATAATGCACATAACTTAACAATTAATTATGTAAACAATTAGCCACATACAAACTAATTCGATAAAACTTAATAATAATCAATCTATGTTTAATTATGCATATATTTAACTAAGACTATCACTTACAATGGTAAGTGAGCCACATGCATCGACGTATCGATTGCGTTAGTCATAATTAAATATACACCACGTTGCACATAATTGGTTACTTAATTAATTGGAGTCTTCCCCAATTCGACATCTATCAATTAAATTACATGTGAAAACAATTTAAAATATCACAACATTGAATCCATGCCAAACATGCACGTTTGCATGGATTCTACATAACAATTAGCAAATTGCAACAAGATCACTTACACACACATAAACATGTTAAACCTAGGGTTTCTAATCAAATTAAATTACAAAACCAAACCCTAAATAATTATCAGCCCTTTAAAAAAATTAGGGTTTCGATTTTGAATTAACCCTAAATCGATCAACATGTATAAAACACAATAAAGATTTGTTTTTTATGTGTTTCATTAATTAATTATACGTTATAACGGCTCGTGATGCCACTGTTAGAATTATTATATCATGACATTCACATATAAACAATAACATCAAAGAACACATCGCGGAAGCGTAGGATACATAACACATAATTAATCAACCGAATTTAAATGTAAGCGTACCTTAATGATTCTAGCAAAACAAGAATCAATCCAAGCAATATAAGTGATGAACCCTAATTAGGGTTTAAACGGATTACACGAATTGCCCCTTACCTTTTTTGCAATTCAATCTAAGATACTTACAATAGTGTGTAAGTATCACGTTCTTGTACACACGTACTAACACAAACTAAAGTTATGCAAGTACTAACACAAACTAAAGTTATGCAAGTAATTAAATCACAAAACTTAAACCAAACTTTTTGTTTAATCAAAAAGTCGATCGACCCTTGTTCAAGGGTGTTTATCGATCGGCTAGAACAAGAGAAGAAAGAAAGAAAACTTTTAGGGTTTAGTTTGTGTGAACAAGAGATGTCAAAAACTATAACCCTTGGTTTGTTTATATACTATAAGAAACTTAGTGTCCAAGTTTGATATGGATTGGGTTAAACCCATCCATAACCGATAGGCCCTATGGTTAGAGGGGGATCCGTAATATTCTTGACATCTAATTTCATTCTAGTCAATTTCCTTTTCTTATTTAATGATCGTTAGTCACTTCTGTTAAATACTAACGTTCGTTATACGTTTTGTGATAATTAATAATTAAATATAACGTTTTATATAAAATTATTAATCTTTAGTTCTCATACGTAAAGTGTGCAATCCCGTGATCTCAAGTTCGATCCTAACATACGACTACTAAAATAATGTCCATAAAACTAACACTTCCTAAGCTTAGAGGGACCTTGCAGTCTTCCTCCATTTCTAGGATAACAAAATCCACTGGGGAAGTGAATTTACCAACTTCAACTAGCATATTTTTAGCTATCCCAGCAGGATATTGAAAAGATCTGTCTGCTAATCGAACGCTCATCTTGGTAGGTTTAAGAGTTTCTAGAGAGAGCTTGGCATAGAGAGAATATGGCATAAGGTTTATACTTGCGCCAAGATCGGCCAAGGCATTGCAAGAGAATGTTTTGCCAAAATTACAAGGAATCAGGAAACTTCTTGGATCTCCTAGTTTAGGTGGAACTTTGTTTTGAATTATTGCTGAGGATTCATCACTTAGAAAAGCTGCAGAAATCTGTTCCAATTTATGTTATTACATACGAGTTCTTTTAGGAATTTCCCATAGTTTGGCATTCCTGCTATGACATCGATAAGTGGAACATTGATTCGAACGGCACAAATCATGTCTAGGAATTTTCCGTATTGAGCTTCCATTTTCTCTTTCCTGAGACGTTGGGGGCATGGAATTTTGGTTTTGTATGGTTTTAAAACAGGTGTTTCGGGTATTGCTTTTGTTTTGAGTTTCTTTTGAGGAGTCGGTTCATCTTCCTCATCACTGTCAAGTTCGACAGCTGGTTATGTTTGACTAGGATTAGGTGGTGGTTCATATGAAGTACCATTTCTAGTTGTTATTGCATTTACATGCTCATGACGAGATTAAGGTGGTTGATAAGGTCTAGAGGTACCACCCCTCGGGTTGGGTGTAGTGTTGCTAGGAAGTGATCCAGGAGATCGTCCAACTTGTTTTTTAGCTAATCTATCAAATTTTTCTTCTAGATTTTGGATAGAATCTTGGTGGTTTCTTGTTGTGGATTCTAACTTCTCTTTGATATCTGTGAATGTGTTTTTAACGAATGTGTTTGTAGATTGTTGTGGATTTATGAATTCGCTGAGTTATTTTTGAAGATCTGGGTTTTTGTCAGAATACGATGATCGAGGTTGATTACGGTTATATTCTTATTTTTTGCCAGTAGGCCATTTATCTCGATCTTGATCGCGATTACGATAGTCATCGTAAAAACGAGTTCGTTGAAATGTGTTCATAAACTTGGCTTCTTCTTCGGGAGACATGGGTGTATCATTATCATTACAATTTGCGGTTGAATGATTTCCACCACAATTATTGCAGTTCTCACGCTTCTCTTTCATTTCTTTATACTGAGCATCCATTTTGAGGGTCATGGCATCCATCCAAGCCATAATTTTATCAGTATCATAATTACTGCTACCTTCATCGACGAAAGCAACAGTTTTGCGAAGAGAGGTTTTTGGTTTTTGATTTTTAGCCCAATCATGTTTGAGTAAGACTTTGTCTTCGAGTAATTGATAAGCTTGATTTGGGGTTTTGTATAAGAATATTCCTCCTGCTGCAGCATTTAAGGCTTCTTGTGTGCTCTCGTCAAGTCCATGGTAAAAGATATTGATTATGTTTCCTTTACGTAAATCGTGTCCATGACAATTCCTGAGCATTTCTTTCATTCGTAGCCATGCTTCGGTTAAAGTTTCTCGATCTTGCTGAGAAAAAGCACGGATATCCCCGAGAAGTCGGTCGAATAATGCTGGAGGAAAGAATCGGCTTATGAAAGCAGTACGAAGTTCATCCCATGTTGCTATGATTCCTTCGTTGAGTTCATCTAACCAGGTTTTTGCTTCCCCGATCAAGGATAATGGAAACATCATGAGCCGAACGACTTCATTTTCAGTTTCTCCATATCTAAACATTTCACAAATTTTGAGTAACTCATGGATGTGTTTATGAGGATCGGTTTTGTTTCTTCCATCGAATTGATTACCTTTGACAAGGGTTAAATGATTGCCTTTGACGGCGAATTCGTTGATGGTGTCAGGCAAAGTGATTGCAGGACTAGGGGTAGGAGCAACGGTTTGCTCATTAGCCCACATAGATTCATTATCGATTTCATCCACTGGATCATGAAGTTTGATGAATTTTATGAAAAATTGATAAAGAGAAAGATCGTCGATAGTTGGAACTATCTCTTTTGGTGTTTCAGGTCTTAAATCTTTTTGTGAGAATGAAACTCTTTTGTTACGTGTACATCTACGGTTTATGGTTCGTTCGGGTTCGGATAAAGGACTAGCAAGCTCTACATTGAAGGATCATGTGACCATCCAATACTGGGCTGCTAAGGGTGATAGTAACGGGAAAACCAAGATTCAATTCGGATGAAATGAATTCTTGTGTCTGAGGTGATAAGTACGGTGTACTTCTGGGAAATTTTTGTTTTATCGAAAAGAGTTTGATAAGTTTGATTTGTTGGAATGATCTTCTGGGTTATATTGTAGACTGAATTGGAGATTTGAATCAATTCTTGAATGAATTTGTAACACTTCCAAAAAATAGTGTCACGTTTTCTAGAACAGCAGCGTTCTTTTAGTAAAAGTACGCCGTGATCGTGCTTGAAAAGCTGCGGTGTGTGAAAAAACGGTGGTTTTGTTGTGACAGAGCAATAATGTTCAAGCAGTTTAAACACAAAATGCAATCCAAATATTCCTAAGATGATTAAATAAGTGATAATAGAACAAGTGCCAGTCCCCGGCAGCGGCGCCAAAAACTTTGATGTGTCTCGAAAGCTTTAAATTTATATAACTAGTTCTACCGATTTCTCTTAGTTCAAAACACACGGGTAAAAGTATAACCCTCATTTATAGTAAAGAGTTTTGGTAAGAGCAGGTCGTTTCACAGGGACTAAGATTGCTCTATGTATCAATTAACTACTTTAAGATGATTTAGAAAGCGTTTAAGACAATTACGCAAAAACTAAATGAGATTCAAATATGAGACAAGTATGATTACTTGGATAGTTGATAAAACTCAGTGAATGATTAATGATGATGATCTCAATGATGGAGTAAATTCAACCAATGATTAGTTGTTTTCGTCAAAATAACGTTTTCACGGATTAACAAGTTTGATTCAAGACTTATGTTTACTAGCACTTGAACGAGTGGGTAATAAGCCCAAAAACTAATTGCAATGCAGAAAACTTTGTTGTTTATAACTTAACAATAGCGGATTTCTCTAACCAATTGATCAAGACACATAGACATATTTCGAAAACTATATTATACAAATTGGTTCTTTCGACCTTTTCCAATTGACAAGTATAATCAAAAGTGATAAAAAATGGATAAAGAGTTTAGAACACAACAGGGTTTCAACATAAACAAGAAATCATATGAGATCATATCACAACCAATCACTTTATTATATTAACATATCCAATCAACCATAAGGAGTTTAGCCTAACATGGCTTTAGTAATCATGCTTACAGTGATTGATTTGTTTGCAATGAGAGACATACTTCCTGGATTAGTTACAATGATTGAGCTACCGTCACTAGCGATCACTATAACATTACCAAGATAGTACTTCAACGTATTTGGAACTTTAGCTTCACTTGATCACTCCAATTGATGTAATTTGAATGGTAAAGAGTTAGCGGAGCTTTTGTAATAGTCGGGATGAGAGTTGTGTTGAATGAGACGGATTGAGGCTCCATTTATAGGCTAACATTGACTGATCATATTCTGAAGTACGCCACGCTTGAGGTAAGATCGGTGGGCTTCACTTGTGATACCAGCGAACATATATAGCAACACCGGCGGGCTTCTGATTCGATTGTAGATAGAGCAGTTTTAATTTCAAGTATTTCCCGTTAGATAAAATAGTCACTTGAGGATAAATGACAATTAATCTTTCGGAATCGTATTCCACGGCGAGATTTGAATTGAAAATCACGTTATATCTTTTGTTTAATGCTTGATTATCAAATATTTTTGGTTTACTTTTTTTAGAGATTTTTAAAAACTAATTTAATTAATAATCAACTATAAGTAAAAACAAGGCTAAATAGATCTAAAAGATAATAATAAAGAGTATGCTTGCTAAATGAGGTGAAAAGATCATAAAGTGTGAATTTTCATTTTAAGTGATTAATTAATTAATACTCGTCAAAGAAAAACTATTTTCTCACAACGTTGGTTTATTTTGAAAACAATCTCTTATCTTGGTAAAAATTACAAGATCTAAATAATTAATTATCCTAACGGCTTTTTCCCGTTAAAACAACCAACTAAATAAATCAAAAAATAATCCGGAAATTATTAATCAACAATCTTCGATACCCGTTTAAAAAAAAAAAAACTATTTTCTCACAATGTTGGTTTATTTTGAAAACAATTCTTTATCTTGGTAAAAATTACTAGCTTAAGATAATCAATTACCCTAACGGCTTTTGCCCGTCAAAATAACCAAAAATCAATCCAATAACCGAACATTATTAATCAACAATTTCTAAGTTTTCACACTTAATTTCGCAAATCACCAACACTTAACAAGCATATAAAAATGTAGTCACTACTTATAATTACTAAGCCAACAATAACAAATCCAACAATAATAAGCATTAAACTAAACATGCCAATAAACATTAACAATAAAAAAAAAAGAGAAAAAAAAGAAAAGAAAAAGAGAACGAGAGAATAGAGATCACCAAATATGTATTAAGCATAACGATGGCGATAAGAACACTAAACTAGAAAACCCAATCCAAAGCTCTTAAATAACCCAAATTCTCCTTAATACCAATAATCTTCGAAGAATCATCCAAAGATAGAAACTTTATTTGATCTTGAGGTGATGTGACAAAGAAAGTTTGCAACTTTAATTAAAAATAAGCTCTCCAAGAAGCTATAAAAAAGCTAGTTGAAAAGCTTATACAAAATCTCTAAAAGAATATTTAAGTAACCATTCTTATAAAACTAAAACTCGATTAAAACAAATTTAAAACTAAAGAAGCCCTTTTGTAATAAAAGACAATAAGCTAACAAATACTTAAAAATACTCGACACAACAAAATAATACTTCTGTTCTTCTTGTAAAACTTTTTTACGGACTAAACAAAAGTTGAGACAGCTAGAGCATTTAGAATTGAAATGAAATAAAGAACAAAAGACAAACTAATTATTTAATGCTAATAATGCTTTGAGGTGAAACCTCGTACTAAAGAAAAGAGTAATTAAGACATTGCATAAGTATTAAATGAAACATTGAAAGAAAAAGTTGCAAAAACATGATAATTAATTGATAGCAGTAATTATATCTAGGACAAACATTAGAGAACATGAATTTATAGCTAGTAAAAATTGTGTGTCAGTGATTTATATGTTGTGATCACCGACCCCCAAGATGGGGAAGGTGTATGTCGGCCCCGTTTGTTATTCATAAGTCTTCAAAATAAATAAGCAATCTTCACACAACAATAAGGAGTGACGTCAGCCCTTTAATCACCACATGGGCCAGAATTTCTTTTCTTTGGGCTGGACATAGTTGGGTGATGCTTAAACATAGAATTAACTTAGGCTTCATTTGGTTGCAATAATGGCTTGGGTGGACTATATAGCAAAAATAATTGCTCGTTAATAGGTTTTTCTTCGGGCTTTAATAATCTTCGATAAATACTCAAAATCTTGTACTTTTGCTCCAATGTCCGTATCTCGTACCTACAATAATAAATAACAAATTTAAACAATATATGCACTTAAAATACATATTTTTGCTATTTATTATGTCGTAAATATGAGGATTTCGATATAAAATATATGTGTAATTTAATAGATATCAACACCCCCAAACTTAGGTTGTTGCGTGCCCTCACACAACGATTATTACCACGTTAAGTCAAAAACGATTTTCATCCCCTAAACGGATAACATATCACATCAACAAGAACAGATAAATAATCATTTAGGGGATATAAATAACAATTAAAGTCGATAACGCCCCATTTTGACCCTTATTCATACATATAGCTAAAAATATACTTTTTATGGTGACCCGCCATGCTTGACTTTATTTTCACGATATAAATAAAGCTTAAGAACGGGAAACACGCAAACTGGGTGCCTCCAGGAGATAATAATCATCATTCTCTTTTTACTACCCCTAAACTAAGCTTAAACTATTATTAGCGTTGTGCAAAAGTACAGCTAAAATGCTAACACTACTCATATTTGCAATTTGTATAAGCCTAAACTAACTTTTCGCTCCTGCAATTTATTATTATTGGTGTAAATGTGCTAATTTCGAAATTTGGACCATCCAATCGACATCTTACGAAAGCTGCTATCCCTCTAAATTTGATACTAAACTTAACGACCTTTCCGAAAACTTAGATAGACCACAACTTAAAACGTAGATTTTTTTTAATTAGTTTTCAAGTTTCATATCATATGGTCGAAATCATTTATCCACGTTTACACTTGCGAGTCCTAGTTCAAAAACATATTTAAATTTCAGAAAAAGATATTTTTAATAATCTTATTCAATAACGACAGTTAAGTTCTTTTTTTTTTTTTTCTTTTTTTTTAAACTTATACTTTTTCAAAGTGATTTTTTTTTCACTTTTTAAATTATTCATTAACATTCATACTTTTTTTTGATACTTTTTCACGTATACACTTATTATACTTGTACTTTAATGCAACGTTTAGAAAAAAAATCTTTCTAGAAAATTTAAGTATAAATTTGAACTAGTACTCTACTTATTAATGTTGGGTCAAAAATTGACCCAATTGCCCTCAATAAGGATTTGAAAATAAAATAGCCTATCTTACTCATTGATAAAGAAATTAGTGAGTGTTGTATAAAGCTCTTTGTACTAAAGAAATACTTTACTTACTGATGCAGTGTCAGTGAGTAAAGTATATGAGCTACAAACAATTCCAGTGTCACTCAGATTTGACTAATGTCTCAGTGACACTGAAGACGCTATCTCTACAAATAGACTGAAAAGTATGGGCGGGAACTTCCAAAGGGAAGTCAGACAAAGTACAAGAAATTGCCATAAGAGTTGGAATATTTGTTATAACTGTTTTTCAAAAGGATGGTTGGTGCTTTTCCAAAAGAGGAAGATGAAGAGGGACCACTTGATGCATGACATCTCACCAACCATCACATGGTGTCTTTGTATTTTTTACCTATATATATGTTTGCTTTGTAATAGGGATAATATGGATTCTAAACAAACAAAATAATACTTAGTATTAGTTGATAGGATCATCCTCTCATTGAATCACAAGCATAGCTTGGATCAATGAGAGTTTATTTGTCATTAAATGGGGATAGTATACCTGATGAGTGTGTAAATACTCATCATTTTACACCCATTTAAGACACAAAAATAACCAAAAACACCCAAATATATTGTAGATATCCTTGGTTTTGTGTTTTTATATGTTTCAGGTACAAAGGATTGAAAACGGAGCGAAAACGAGCATTTTTGGAGCAATTCGACAGCAATTGTGCATTTGGTCAAGAAGAGAAAAAGTCAAAGTCAAAAGTCAACCTCCGAGAATATCAAAGTTTCACAAGTAGTCCTTGGAAATAAAATTTACTTTTGGCTGCCTTGGTCCCTGGATTTTCAGTTTTGGCAACTTTGGTCCTTAAACTTCATAATTAATCCTATCCTAATCCTTAACCTTTAAAACCAATAACCAAACCCTTTAAATTTAACCCAGCTACATCACCACAACCCATAAGCCCAAAAATAAAAACCAATAACCCAATCCACCCAAAAAAACCCCCAACCCGGCCTTTTCCCTTTTTTTTAGTTAACCCAAGAGTTTGACCCGGTCAACTCTTTCTTCTTTTCTTCTTTTACTTTTTCTCGCCCAGTGAAAAGCAACCTAACACCATCATTGCCTACAACACCTATCACCACCTCTGCCACACGCCACCCTCCTAATCACATGTCCTCTCCCCTACCCTTCACGAGATACCACCTATCTTCACGAGATACCATGCCATGTTGGCAATCCACAACTCACTTTGGGCGCCAAGATGGGAATAAAGGGCTGAGATGACACCAAGTGGTATCCAAGGGTCCAGATCAATCCAAAGAAGCACAAGTGGTATCCAAGTCTTTTTCTACTCACAAAAGAAACACAATGACTGAAGACCCCTTAGCTTAGTTTTTCAGTATAAATAGCCTAGTAATTCTCAGTTGTTTTGGAGGTTTTATTTAGCTAATATTTTAAGGTATCTTTGTTCTTTTAGTTTATTGCATTTGTACTCTTTATTTCAGTCTTGTAATTCAAATTTCAGTTTAATTTGAAGTGTTCTTATTTGGTCAACAAAAGTCAAATCACTGTTTAACTGCTTATTTTTTACTTAATCTATTGTTTTTTGCTTATTTAGTCTTCAGTATGCTCATTGATGTTAGTCAGGGTAGTTAGTTTTGTTTGTTCTCAGTTTTGCTTAAAATCCATAGAAAAAGCCAAAAATATAGAAATAAGTAGCAGCTTATCTAGTGCTGATTAGAGGTTGATAAATGCTTCTTAGACCTTATTTTAGATAGTTGTTAATCTGTGATCATTAGCCTTAGCTTATTTTGGCCTTAATCTATTTCAAATCTCAATTTCGGTTTTAAATGGAGTATTTGGGTTAATACTGAAAATGGGTCAAACTGGTTTGTTCCTGTTCATATGCCCATTTGTCACTTTTGCTCTAGCTTAATGTAGCCTAGTTTAGCTGTTAACAGGAGAAATTGAGCTTGTTTGAGCTATCTTGTGGATTTTAGTTAGTTGTGATTAGCTTAGGGATCAAACTAGTCAATTAAGCCATTCCTAGTAATAAGCAGTTTAAGCCCCACTTGTGACATTTCTGGACTTATTTGAGTCCTTTCAGTTGATACAGAGTTGGATAAATCTTGTGTGCATAACTTTTGCAAACTCAAGTCTGCACAAAAAAAAACCAAGAGTGAAGACTGCATCAAGATTTGTGGGGCCAAATTAATGCTTATTTGTGGTATTGATGGCCTTATTTTTGGTCTTTTCTGATCTTTGGTGGGTAGCCTCTTAGTGTATTCAGTTTTTGTAGTCTGTAGTGTCCTTATAAGTACTTATTTATAAGCACAAAGTAGCCCCTTTGGCCTGATTTTTTCCCTGCACATGCCTTAGATCAGCAGACCATTTCTTGGCTTTTGCTTATTTTGTGTTTTTTATTGCTTATTTTTTATTCCATTAGCCTATTGTGAGTTGCCTTCTAGTTTTCAGTTAGATTGTAGCTAATTTATGTATCATTAGCTTTCTAGAAAAGCTTATTAACTCATTAGCCTTTTTGAGCTTATTTCCTAATTTTTCCCACAACTGATCCAACAGATGAGCTGTTCTCAGCTTAATTGTGAGTTTTAATAAATCTCCCTTTTCAAAAGATGCTTGTTTTGATCTTATTTAAAACTTTGCTTTAGACAAGTTTTCAGAAAAAAAAAAAAAAAAAAAAAGTTTTGCAAAAAAATGGTGTGAGTTAGATTCGAACCTGTGTCAGTTGGTTCAACACTACACACCTTTACCAAACGCACCCAGTTATGCTTGTGTTTATTATTCACAATTTTATTTTTATAGTGGTCATGGCTCTTTAGCTTATAACCACTGATTTGCTTATTTCTCAGCTTATTTCAGTAGCTTTTTCAGTTTTCATATTTTACTAAGTTAATTTTAGTGTAATTCATTTTCTGGTAAATTTTCGTAATTTTTACTGTTCATTTAATATTTTTCCGAATTTAATTTAGTTTAATTAGTTTTTAATTCGTAACAAATAATTTAAAAGTCAAAAAAATAAAATTCTTTTTTTTTTTTCAAAATTTTCTTTTGTCATTTAGGATTTAGGAAAAATAATTTGGCATTCCTAGGATCTATATTTCTTAGATTTCACCTTTAGTCTCGCGTTTTCCCGGTTTTTAATTACATGATTTTCTTTCTTTGTATTTTGCTTTATAGATTTATATGTTTAGGTTTCCCTTAGCCTATTTATGCTTCCCGTAATTGTAGGATATTTAATCAAAATCAAAAATCCAAAATCCAATCATCAAGCATTTTAATTCTTAACCGTTAACAAAATCCTCGGTTCACACCTCGCTGGGACACGACCCGGGTGATCACTTGCCCGGTATCACACACATCACATTCACGGGTTTTACAAGTTGGTCTTTTCCTAAAGGGTTGACTTTTCATTTCCCACGTATCACGTGTGCACGATACTATATTTATATATATATACTCACACACGGATCAAATTTTGTCGCCGCTACCGGGGAGGTTGTGTTGCGACAATATTGTTACAGGTTTTAACGATTAGTGACTTGAGATCCTTCCTTGTGAAGTTCCCGTTTTCCATAAACCCCATAAAATACAAAAATATTTTCTTTTTCTTTTGTATATATATTATCATAAAAAAATAAAAAAACCCAAAAACATTTTCCGTTTTCTTGTGTTAAAATAAAAGATAAAAGCAATCTCAATATAATATTCCTCAACTTGGAGTATTATCATATTAAGTTCCCAAACAAAAGATATAAAACTTGCCTTTGTGTCGCTTGCGAATTCGGCTCACCTTTGATTGATTAACAAACTATAAAGGAGGTTTCAGGAGGTTTGTCATTAAATTGACGAACCGAAAGGAGCGGGTTTTTAAGGAGCATTTATTGCCCACCTTTGCTCCTCCGCCACCCTGTGCGTTTTTCTTTCAAAGAGCTACCGTACGCTTGTTTGATTTAAAGTTTAAGTTCACTTGTGGTTTGCCTCGGTCTTGATTTAATTGAATTGTTTTTGTTAGTGCATGCGCACTCGTTCTTCTCCTTCGACAAGTCCTTTGAGTGAACTCGTGCATACCCCGAGAAGACGTAATCGGAGACGTAATTGTAGGCATTCCGCCTCAATAGCCGAACCCGAAGTTCGTGCTATTCCTAACCCCGTTCCTCCCATTGTCACAATGGCGGAGGAACGTACCTTGTGTGAGCTTCTCCAAGCACCCACCGAGGGTTACGGAGATGCTATTGTTGTTCCGGCAATCGTTGCCGATAGCTTTGAGCTTAAGACCGGGTTGCTATCCTTAGTAACCGCGAGTCAATATTTCGGATTTGAGAGGGACGATCCTCATTCCCACATTCGATGGTTTAACAAGATCACCTCTACCATCAAATACCGAAATGTTCCTCAAGAGGCAATCAAATTGCTTCTTTTTCCTTTTTCTCTCGAGGGAGCCGCCCGAACTTGGCTCGAAAAACAACCCCCTCGTTCTATTGAAACATGGGAAGATTTGGTGTCGAAATTTGTGAATGAATTCTTTCCTCCATCAAAAACCACAAGCCTTAAAAATGAAATCACCAAATTCACTCAAAAATTTGATGAATCCTTTAGTGAAGCGTGGGACCGTTTTAAAGAATTACTTCGCAAATGTCCTCACCATGGTTTCTCCGAGTTACATCAACTCGATACCTTCTATAATGGTTTGAACCATTCCGATCAAGACTCTCTAAATGCCGCCGCCGGTGGTAATCTCTTGTATCGGACGACTAAAGATGCTTTAGCCATCATTGAAAATAAGTCTAAGGTTCGTACTTCACGAAGCAAGCAAGTTGTTTCTCAAGTGAATGCTTCACCTTCTACTTCATCTCCCGTGAGTTCTTCTAGCACCGATGCTAAGATTGACAAACTCACGGAGGCTATTCAAGCTTTGGTTCTTTCCAAGCAAAAGAAACAATCTTCCCCACAAACTTCTTCACCCACTCAAGTCAAAGCGGTGGAAGAAACTTGTGTCACTTGTGGTGGTCCTCATGCATACTACAATTGTACTGCCACCGATGGTAGTCGTTGTGATGTTAATGCGGTAGCCGGGTCTTTCAACCAAGGAGGTAATCAATACCGTCCTCAAGTTGACCCGAACTATCGTGTTAGCAATCAAAATGGACCACCCGGATTTTCTCAACCCAACAATCCAAATAGATTCAATCAAAACCAACCGAGAGGGCAAAATGTTCAAAATCAATTTCAAGCCCCGATCAATCAATACCCAAATCAAGGTGGTAATTTCAATCAAGGCTTTCAAGCTTCGAATTACCAAGCCCTAATTGCTTCCTCAAACGAACTTGCTAATTACATCAAAGCAAATGAAGCAAATATGAGGTCAATGCAAAATCAAATCACCACCTTGAAAAATGATTTTCAAACTTCAATTTCAAAACAAGGTCATGAACTTAAAAATGAGCTTAAGAATACAAATCAAAAGATTGATCAATCTCAAAGCAAAATTGAGAACATGTTTGCTAGTCTCATGTGCCAATTGAATCAACCTTCAACTTCGGGAACCTTCCCGGGAAATACCATTCCAAACCCGAAGGGTGAGTTGAAAGCTATTACCACTCATAGTGGTAAGACAATTGATGGACCCCCGATTCCTACTCCTTCTCCGGTGAAGGAAGTGGAACGAGAAACCAAGGTGACAAAGGACAAAGTGCAAATTACTAGCCCACAAAGTACCGCACACGTCCAACCTTCGGTCGTCCAATCTCCAATTCCGGAACCCGATGTTCCGAAGACATATTCTAAGCCCTCGATTCCTTATCCATCGAGGCTTAATGAACAAAAGCTCCGTGACAAAACTAATAGTCAAATGATGAAGTTTCTTGAAATCTTTCAAAAGATACACTTCGATATTAGTTTTGCGGATGCTCTTCTCTACATGCCAAAGTTTGCTTCAACATTCAAGAGTCTCCTTAGCAATAAGGAAAAATTGTTGGAATTGGCAAAGACTCCATTGAATGAGAATTGTTCGGCGGTAATTCTTAAGAAGTTACCCGAAAAACTAGGAGACCCCGGCAAATTTCTCATTCCTTGTGACTTCCAAAAGCTTGATGAATGCTTAGCCTTGGCCGATCTTGGCGCAAGCATCAATCTAATGCCTCTTTCCGTATGGGCAAAGCTTTCTCTACCAGAACTTACTGATACACGAATGACTCTAGAGCTTGCAAACCGATCGGTTACTGTTCCGAAAGGTATTGCCGAAGATGTCTTTGTGAAGGTTGGCAAGTTCCATTTTCCTGCTGACTTCGTAGTAGTTGATTTTGATGCCGATCCCCGTGTCCCCCTTATCTTGGGAAGACCATTCTTGAAAACGGCTCGTGCATTAATCGACGTCTACGAAGGTGAAATGACTCTTAGAGTCGGTGATGAAAAGTTGGTCTTAAATATTATGAAAAGTTGGTCTTAAATATTGAGAGTACTTCAAAATATCCTCTCAAGCGTGATAGCGAGTCAATTAACCAAATTGATATCATTGATGCTACATGCGAGGAATATTTTCATGAAGCACTAAGTGGAAATCCCACTTCTTTAGACCATACCGTTGCTCTCTCTTCCCCCTCTCTCACTCCGTTTGAGGGAGGTGACTTCATCTTGGAAGAGATTGAAGCTTGGTTGCCTTGTGATTCAACTCCATTTGATGATGGTGTATTTGATATGGAGGGAGACATTCTTCTAATTGAGAAGTTACTTAATGAAGATCCATCATCCCTCCCTCCGATAGAACTTCATAATGAGGAAATCAAATCTGTTGAAAATTCTGATGATCCTCAGGAGGTCGAACTTAAGGACTTACCGCCTCATCTCGAATATGCATTTTTGGAGGGTACCGATAAATTACCCGTCATAATTGCTAAAGATTTAAATGATGAGGAGAAAACCGCTCTCATAAAGGTTTTAAAATCACACAAGCGAGCCATCGCTTGGAAACTTTCCGACATTAAGGGTATTAACCCGGAATTTTGTACACACCAGATTTTAATGGAAGATGACTTTAAACCGGCGGTTCAACATCAAAGAAGGGTTAATCCAAAAATTCACGAGGTTATCAAAAAGGAAGTTCTTAAACTCCTTGATGCCGGCTTGATTTACCATATCTCGGATAGTCCTTGGGTGAGCCCCGTTCATTGCGCGCCTAAAAAAGGTGGCATTACCGTTGTTACAAATGATGAGAACGAGTTGATTCCTACTCGATTGGTGACGGGATGGCGTGTTTGCATTGACTACCGAAAGTTAAATGACACCACCCGTAAAGACCACTTCCCTCTTCCATTCATGGACCAAATGCTCGAAAGACTAGCGGGAAACGAGTACTATTGTTTCCTCGACGGTTTCTCGGGTTACTTCCAAATTCCCATTGACCCGCAAGACCAAGAAAAGACCACTTTCACGTGCCCTTATGGAACGTTTGCCTACCGACGCATGCCTTTTGGATTATGTAATGCTCCGGGCACGTTCCAAAGGTGTATGTTGGCCATTTTTCACGACATGGTCGAGAAAACTATGGAAGTCTTTATGGATGATTTCTCGGTCTTTGGGGATTCTTTCACCACATGTCTCTCCCATTTGGAAAAAATGCTTCAACGTTGTGAAGACACTAATCTTTGTCTAAATTGGGAGAAAATTCATTTCATGGTCAAAGAGGGCATTGTCCTCGGCCATAAGATTTCCAAGAGTGGGATTGAGGTCGATAAGGCTAAAGTTTATGTTATCGCTAAGCTACCTCATCCCACTACCGTCAAGGGTATTCGGAGTTTCCTTGGTCACGCCGGTTTCTATCGTAGATTCATTCAAGATTTCTCCAAAATCGCCCGGCCGATGACTCGTCTCCTTGAAAAGGAAACTCCGTTCATTTTCTCACAAGAGTGCATTGAAGCTTTTCAAACTCTAAAGAAAAAGCTTACTGAAGCACCGATCTTGGTTGCCCCCGATTGGGACCTACCTTTTGAACTTATGTGTGATGCAAGTGATTTTGCCATAGGTGCGGTCTTGGGGCAACGGAAAGCAAAACATTTTCAGCCTATACACTATGCTAGCAAAACTATGACCGAAGCTCAAGCACATTACACCACGACGGAAAAAGAATTATTAGCCGTGGTGTACGCTTTCGAAAAGTTTCGGCCATACTTAATCTTGTCTAAAAGCATAGTGTATACGGATCACTCGGCTCTCAAATATCTCTTTGCAAAACAAGATGCAAAGCCGAGATTGCTCCGTTGGGTTCTCCTCCTCCAAGAATTTGATATCACCATCCGTGATAAAAAAGGAGTCGAGAACCTTGCGGTTGATCATTTGTCCCGATTAGAGAATCCTCACCAAAGTGTGCTCGATAAAAAGGAAATAAATGAAACATTTCCTCTCGAGACACTTAACGTGGTATCTTTTCGTGGTGATTCTAGTACCCCATGGTTTGCCGATTTTGCAAACTACCATGCGGGAAACTTTGTTGTGAAAGGGATGTCGTCCTAACAAAAGAACAAATTCTTCAAAGATGTGAAGCATTACTTTTGGGACGATCCCTACTTGTTTAAAGTGTGTGCGGATCAAGTCATCTGGCGGTGTGTTCACGGCCAAGAAGCCGTTGAAATTCTTAAGGCTTGCCACAATGGACCCAAGGGGGGACATCATGGTGCCAACTACACCGCCAAAAAGGTGTTTGATTCCGGTTTCTATTGGCCCACAATCTACCGTGATGCCCATGACTTAGTCAAATCTTGTGACTCTTGTCAACGTCACGGGAAGATCTCTCAAAAAGATGAAATGCCACAAAACGTCGTTCAAGTTTGTGAAATCTTTGACGTTTGGGGCATTGACTTTATGGGCCCGTTCCCGTCTTCAAGAGGGAACAAGTATATACTCGTGGCTGTCAATTACTTGTCTATATGGGTTGAGGTGAAAGCACTCCCCACCAACGACGCCCGAGTAGTGTGCAAATTTTTGAAAACTCTCTTTGCTCGGTTTGGAACTCCCCGTGCTATCATTAGTGATCGCGGTACGCACTTTTGCAATGATCAATTTGCAAAAGTCATGCTTAAGTACGGTATTACTCACCGTCTTTCTACCGCATATCACCCAAAAACAAGTGGACAAATGGAGGTTTCAAACCGTGGTCTAAAAAGAATCTTGGAAAGGACCGTAGGTGAAAACCGTGCGTCTTGGTCGGATAAACTAGATGATGCACTTTGGGCCTTCCGTACAGCTTATAAAACACCCATCGGGTGTACTCCTTACAAGCTTGTGTACGGAAAGGCGTGCCATCTACCGATCGACCTCGAGCACAAAGCTTATTGGGCCTTGAAGCATGCAAACTTCGACCTAAAGTCCGCGGGTGATCACCGCAAGGTTCAACTAAATGAATTAAATGAACTTCGTGATCAAGCATACGAGAACTCTTTGATCTACAAAGAGAAGACAAAGAAGATTCATGACTCAAAAATTAAGAACCGCGTTTTTAACGTTGGTGATCAAGTCCTTCTTTTTAACTCTAGATTAAAGATATTCTCGGGTAAGCTTAAAACCCGTTGGACTGGACCATTCACTGTTGCCAAAGTTTTTCCTTATGGTACCGTCGAGTTATCTCAAAACGACGGACCAAACTTCAAGGTGAACGGTCATAGGTTGAAGCATTACTTTGGAGGGGACATACCATCCATGGTTGTCCCGGATCTCCAAACATTCCCCATGGACCAATGAATTCGGGGTCGAGTCAAGCTAGTGACTCGGTTAACAAAAACATTAGCACCACATGGGTGACAACTCATGTTTCTGACCTCTTTCTATTTTCTAACAACTAAGTGTGGGGGAATCCCACTGTGCTTGGCTTTTGTGTTGTTTGCTCTGATTTTCAGGTTTCCTTTGGATAGTGTTGATTGACGCGCCTGTTTTCAATCCAGCCGCCCAATATCCTATCCTTTTGCTAACGATTATCTAGGGATATCTTTTCAACCATTTTTGTGAAAAATGGAGATTTCTGTTCCACACTTGGCTAGTGGTATTACCTTTTTACGTTCTAAGTGTCGGCATAGTAACCGGTACTTTGAATATTGAGGGCAATATTCAATTCTAAGTGTGGGGGGGGGGGGGGGGAGGGGGGAATTCTCTCGAATTTTGTCACATGTGTACCTTCTAGTCCCTAGTACCCCCGTTTTTGACCAAAATTTTAAAATTTTTGTCGTTTTTAGATAAAAAAATTGCAATAAAAAAGTAGTGTTTAGTCTTGATTAGGTTAGAACAAAGAGAATCCCGACTCTGCTAGAGTGTTGATCTAGCTGCTTCCTTAACGTTTAGACTAAGGTTTTACGATTTGTGCAAATGAAAATGTTAAGCGTAGAGTAGTTGGTTCTCTTTAGAGCTTATACAAGTAATCTATGGCTTTTCCTCCCAGAAGCTCCTAATCAGCTTAAATACGTGCTGTTTTCAAACGTTTGAAAGTTAAAATCATGTTGTTATGCAAAACAAATTTTTATACAATTTTGATATAGAGCCTGAGTTCAGCTTTTTATTTTAATTTTTGAGAAAGCATATAAGTCCTAAGCTACGGTTCGAAATCGGCCCTTGGATCCTTTATTCCAAAAGGCCTTTAGGTCTTGGTTCCCGTGAAGCTCCTTTAATTTATGTTGCACAAGTAAAAACAAAAAAATTTAAAAAAAAAAATGATGATGAAAAAAATAAAATAAAATGGAATGATATTGCAAAATGCAATAAAATTTTGATGTTGCAAAAATAAAGATATATATGTTAATAAATGTAGAAATTGCTTTCTTTTAAATTTAAATCGGAAGTTGAACTTGGATTCGTCAATTTTGTATAAAAGTTAAACGGTAATTTAGTAGATTGTTGATTTCAAAGGGCTTCGAAATCTCCGGTATTATTCTCTGTGGGGTGTTAAAAGCCTGGTCACCTAAACCAACTGGTTTGGGATGTGCCGAGAAGAAAGCCGTTACATGGAGTGATCTCGTCTTTGAGTCTCTAATCTCTAAATGATCGTTTGTTGTTATTTAGTTAAGTATTTAATACTAGCGTAGTGGGAATATCCAAAATCTTTGAAATCGAAATTCCGCTGATTCCGGTACTATTCTCTGTGGGGTGTCAAAAGCCTGGTCACCTAAAACCAACTGGTTTGGGATGTGCCGAGAAGAAAGCCGCTACATGGAAAAGGCCCTTTTGATCCTTAGATTTCCGAGGTTCCCGGTAAATTAGTATTTGACTTAAACGAATAACAACCATAATAAATGTCGATTTTTGCGGTCAAAATTTTGAAAATAAGCACAGTCACCTAATTGAATAAATTGTGGGAGTGAAAAGTTAAGTCTCGGCTTACATAGATTATTAGTATAAGTAGCGTTAGCATTTTACAAAAACATTTGCACATTGAGTTTAAGCTTAGTTGGGAGTATAAAAAGAGGATGACGATATCAATTCCCTGGAGACACCCATTTTTTGTGAATCCCGTTCCATGATACCATTTTTGAAAATCAAGCATGTTATTCATTTATGTTCTAGTTTAAATTTCTCGCATCAAATAAAAACTCAAAACGGGGTATACTAGGTTCCTTTCATTACTTCATATGATCGGATTGCTAGGGACTAGCAATAGCTTAGTGTGGGGGATTGATGAGTGTGTAAATACTCATCATTTTACACCCATTTAAGACACAAAAATAACCAAAAACACCCAAATATATTGTAGATATCCTTGGTTTTGTGTTTTTATATGTTTCAGGTACAAAGGATTGAAAACGGAGCGAAAACGAGCATTTTTGGAGCAATTCGACAGCAATTGTGCATTTGGTCAAGAAGAGACAAAGTTAAAGTCAAAAGTCAACCTCCGAGAATATCAAAGTTTCACAAGTAGTCCTTGGAAATAAAATTTACTTTTGGCAGCCTTGGTCCCTGGATTTTTAGTTTTGGCAACTTTGGTCCTTAAACTTCATAATTAATCCTATCGTAATCCTTAACCTTTAAAACCCATAACCAAACCCTTTAAATTTAACCCAGCTACATCACCACAACCCATAAGCCCAAAAATAAAAACCAATAACCCAATCCACCCAAAAAAACCCTAACCCGGCCTTTTCCCTTTTTTTTTAGTTAACCCAAGAGTTTGACCCGGTCAACTCTTTCTTCTTTTCTTCTTTCACATTTTCCCGCCCAGTGAAAAGCAACCCAACACCATCATTGCCTACAACACCTATCACCACCTCTGCCACACGCCACCCTCCTAATCACATGTCCTCTCCCCTACCCTTCACGAGATACCACCTATCTTCACGAGATGCCATGCCATGTTGGCAATCCACAACTCACTTTGGGCGCCAAGATGGGAATAAAGGGTTGAGATGACACCAAGTGGTATCCAAGGGTCCAGATCAATCCAAAGAAGCACAAGTGGTATCCAAGGCTTTTTCTACTCACAAAAGAAACACAATGACTGAAGACCCCTTAGCTTAGTTTTTCAGTATAAATAGCCTAGTAATTCTCAGTTGTTTTGGAGGTTTTATTTAGCTAATATTTTAAGGTATCTTTGTTCTTTTAGTTTATTGCATTTGTACTCTTTATTTCAGTCTTGTAATTCAAATTTCAGTTTAATTTGAAGTGTTCTTATTTGGTCAACAAAAGTCAAATCACTGTTTAACTGCTTATTTTTTACTTAATCTATTGTTTTTTGCTTATTTGGTCTTCAGTATGCTCATTGATGTTAATCAGGGTAGTTAGTTTTGTTTGTTCTCAGTTTTGCTTAAAATCCATAGAAAAAGCCAAAAATATAAAAATAAGTAGCAGCTTATCTAGTGCTGATTAGAGGTTGATAAATGCTTCTTAGACCTTATTTTAGATAGTTGTTAATCTGTGATCATTAGCCTTAGCTTATTTGGGCCTTAATCTATTTCAAATCTCAATTTCAGTTTTAAATGGAGTGTTTGGGTTAATACTGAAAATGGGTCAAACTGGTTTGTTCCTGTTCATATGCCCATTTGTCACTTTTGCTCTAGCTTAATGTAGCCTAGTTTAGCTGTTAACAGGAGAAATTGAGCTTGTTTGAGCTATCTTGTGGATTTTAGTTAGTTGTGATTAGCTTAGGGATCAAACTAGTCAATTAAGCTATTCCTAGTAATAAGCAGTTTAAGCCCCACTTGTGACATTTCTGTACTTATTTGAGTCCTTTCAGTTGATACAAAGTTGGATAAATCTTGTGTGCATAACTTTTGCAAACTCAGGTCTGCACAAAAAAAAAACCAAGAGTGCAGACTGCATCAAGATTTGTGGGGCCAAATTAATGCTTATTTGTGGTATTGATGGCCTTATTTTTGGTCTTTTCTGATCTTTGGTGGGTGGCCTCTTAGTGTATTCAGTTTTTGTAGTCTGTAGTGTCCTTATAAGTACTTATTTATAAGCATAAAGTAGCCCCTTTGGCCTGATTTTTGCCCTGCACATGCCTTAGATCAGCAGACCATTTCTTGGTTTTTGCTTATTTTGTGTTTTTTATTGCTTATTTCTGATTCCATTAGCCTATTGTGAGTTGCCTTCTAGTTTTCAGTTAGATTGTAGCTAATTTATGTATCATTAGCTTTCTAGAAAAGCTTATTAACTCATTAGCCTTTTTGAGCTAATTTCCTAATTTTTCCCACAATTGATCCAACAGATGAGCTGTTCTCAACTTAATTGTGAGTTTTAATAAATCTCCCTTTTCAAAAGATGCTTGTTTTGAGCTTATTTAAAACTTTGCTTTAGACAAGCTTTCAGAAAAAAAAAAAAAAAAAAAAAAAAAGTTTTGCAAAAAAATGGTGTGAGTTAGATTCGAACCTGTGTCAGTTGGTTCAACACTACACACCCTTACCAAACGCACCCAGTTATGCTTGTGTTTATTATTCACAATTTTATTTTTATAGTGGTCTTGGCTCTTTAGCTTATAACCACTGATTTGCTTATTTCTCAGCTTATTTCAGTAGCTTTTTCAGTTTTCATATTTTACCTAAGTTAATTTTAGTGTAATTCATTTTCTGGTAAATTTTCGTAATTTTTACTGTTTATTTAATATTTTTCCGAATTTAATTTAGTTTAATTAGTTTTTAATTCGTAACAAATAATTTAAAAGTCAAAAAAATAAAATTCTTTTTTTTTTTTTTTCAAAATTTTCTTTTGTCATTTAGGATTTAGGAAAAATAATTTGGCATTCCTAGGATCTATATTTCTTAGATTTCACTTTTAGTCTCGCGTTTTCCCGGTTTTTAATTACGTGATTTTCTTTCTTTGTATTTTGCTTTATAGATTTAAATGTTTAGGTTTCCCTTAGCCTATTTATGCTTCCCGTAATTGTAGGATATTTAATCAAAATCAAAAATCCAAAATCCAATCATCAAGCATTTTAATTCCTAACCGTTAACAAAATCCTCGATTCACACCTCGCTGGGACACGACCCGGGTGATCACTTGCCCGGTATCACACACATCACATTCACGGGTTTTACAAGTTGGTCTTTTCCTAAAGGGTTGACTTGTCATTTCTCACGTATCACGTGTGCACGATACTATATTTATATATATATACTCGCACACGGATCAAATTTTGTCGCCGCTGCCGGGGAGGTTGTGTTGCGACAATATTGTTAAAGGTTTTAACAATTAGTGACTTGAGATCCTTCCTTGTGAAGTTCCCGTTTTCCATAAACCCCATAAAATACAAAAATATTTTCTTTTTCTTTTTTATATATATTATCATAAAAAAACCCAAAAACATTTTCCGTTTCCTTGTGTTAAAATAAAAGATAAATGCAATCTCAATATAATATTCCTCAACTTGGATTATTATCATATTAAGTTCCCAAACAAAAGATATAAAACTTGCCTTTGTGTCGCTTGCGAATTCGGCTCACCTTTGATTGATTAACAAACTATAAAGGAGGTTTCAGGAGGTTTGTCATTAAATTGACGAACCGAAAGGAGCGGGTTTTTAACGAGCATTTATTGCCCACCTTTGCTCCTCTGCCACCCCGTGCGTTTTTCTTTCAAAGAGCTACCGTACGCTTGTTTGATTTAAGGTTTAAGTTCACTTGTGTTTTGCCTCGGTCTTGATTTAATTGAATTGTTTTTGTTAGGGCATGCGCACTCGTTCTTCTCCTTCGACAAGTCCTTTACGTGAACTCGTGCATACCCCGAGAAGACGTAATCGGAGACGTAATCGTAGGCATTCCGCCTCAATAGCCGAACCCGAAGTTCGTGCTATTCCTAACCCCGTTCCTCCCATTGTCACAATGGCGGAGGAATGTACCATGTGTGAGCTTCTCCAAGCACCCACCGAGGGTTACGGAGATGCTATTGTTGTTCCGGCAATCGTTGCCGATAGCTTTGAGCTTAAGACCGGGTTGCTATCCTTAGTAACCGCGAGTCAATATTTCGGATTTGAGAGGGACGATCCTCATTCCCACATTCGATGGTTTAACAAGATCACCTCTACCATCAAATACCGAAATGTTCCTCAAGAGGCAATCAAATTGCTTCTTTTTCCTTTTTCTCTCGAGGGGGCCGCCCGAACTTGGCTCGAAAAACAACCCCCTCGTTCTATTGAAACATGGGAAGATTTGGTGTCGAAATTTGTGAATGAATTCTTTCCTCCATCAAAAACCACAAGCCTTAAAAATGAAATCACCAAATTCACTCAAAAATTTGATGAATCCTTTAGTGAAGCGTGGGACCGTTTTAAAGAATTACTTCGCAAATGTCCTCACCATGGTTTCTCCGAGTTACATCAACTCGATACCTTCTATAATGGTTTGAACCATTCCGATCAAGACTCTCTAAATGCCGCCGCCGGTGGTAATCTCTTGTATCGGACGACTAAAGATGCTTTAGCCATCATTGAAAATAAGTCTAAGGTTCGTACTTCACGAAGCAAGCAAGTTGTTTCTCAAGTGAATGCTTCACCTTCTACTTCATCTCCCGTGAGTTCTTCTAGCACCGATGCTAAGATTGACAAACTCACGGAGGCTATTCAAGCTTTGGTTCTTTCCAAGCAAAAGAAACAATCTTCCCCACAAACTTCTTCACCCACTCAAGTCAAAGCGGTGGAAGAAACTTGTGTCACTTGTGGTGGTCCTCATGCATACTACAATTGTACTGCCACCGATGGTAGTCGTTGTGATGTTAATGCGGTAGCCGGGTCTTTCAACCAAGGAGGTAATCAATACCGTCCTCAAGTTGACCCGAACTATCGTGTTAGCAATCAAAATGGACCACCCGGATTTTCTCAACCCAACAATCCAAATAGATTCAATCAAAACCAACCGAGAGGGCAAAATGTTCAAAATCAATTTCAAGCCCCGATCAATCAATACCCAAATCAAGGTGGTAATTTCAATCAAGGCTTTCAAGCTTCGAATTACCAAGCCCCAATTGCTTCCTCAAACGAACTTGCTAATTACATCAAAGCAAATGAAGCAAATATGAGGTCAATGCAAAATCAAATCACCACCTTGAAAAATGATTTTCAAACTTCAATTTCAAAACAAGGTCATGAACTTAAAAATGAGCTTAAGAATACAAATCAAAAGATTGATCAATCTCAAAGCAAAATTGAGAACATGTTTGCTAGTCTCATGTGCCAATTGAATCAACCTTCAACTTCGGGAACCTTCCCGGGAAATACCATTCCAAACCCGAAGGGTGAGTTGAAAGCTATTACCACTCGTAGTGGTAAGACAATTGATGGACCCTCGATTCCTACTCCTTCTCCGGTGAAGGAAGTGGAACGAGAAACCAAGGTGACAAAGGACAAAGTGCAAATTACTAGCCTACAAAGTACCGCACACGTCCAACCTTCGGTCGTCCAATCTCCAATTCCGGAACCCGATGTTCCGAAGACATATTCTAAGCCCTCGATTCCTTATCCATCGAGGCTTAATGAACAAAAGCTCCGTGACAAAACTAATAGTTAAATGATGAAGTTTATTGAAATCATTCAAAAGATACACTTCGATATTAGTTTTGCGGATGCTCTTCTCTACATGCCAAAGTTTGCTTCAACATTCAAGAGTCTCCTTAGCAATAAGGAAAAATTGTTGGAATTGGCAAAGACTCCATTGAATGAGAATTGTTCGGCGGTAATTCTTAAGAAGTTACCCAAAAAACTAGGAGACCCCGGCAAATTTCTCATTCCTTGTGACTTCCAAAAGCTTGATGAATGCTTAGCCTTGGCCGATCTTGGCGCAAGCATCAATCTAATGCTTCTTTCCGTATGGGCAAAGCTTTCTCTACCGGAACTTACTGATACACGAATGACTCTAGAGCTTGCAAACCGATCGGTTACTGTTCTGAAAGGTATTGCCGAAGATGTCTTTGTGAAGGTTGGCAAGTTCCATTTTCCTGCTGACTTCGTAGTAGTTGATTTTGATGCCGGTCCCCGTGTCCCCCTTATCTTGGGAAGACCATTCTTGAAAACGGCTCGTGCATTAATCGACGTCTACGAAGGTGAAATGACTCTTAGAGTCGGTGATGAAAAATTGGTCATTAATATTGAGAGTACTTCAAAATATCCTCTCAAGCGTGATAGCGAGTCAATTAACCAAATTGATATCATTGATGCTACATGCGAGGAATATTTTCATGAAGCACTAAGTGGCAATCCCACTTCTTTAGACCATACCATTGCTCTCTCTTGGAAGAGATTGAAGCTTGGTTGTCTTGTGATTCAACTCCATTTGATGATGGTGTATTTGATATGGAGGGAGACATTCTTCTAATTGAGAAGTTACTTAATAAAGATCCATCATCCCTCCCTCCGATAGAACTTCATAATGAGGAAATCAAATCTGTTGAAAATTCTGATGATCCTCCGGAGGTCGAACTTAAGGACTTACCGCCTCATCTCGAATATGCATTTTTGGAGGGTACCGATAAATTACCCGTCATAATTGCTAAAGATTTAAATGATGAGGAGAAAACCGCTCTCATAAAGGTTTTAAAGTCACACAAGCGAGCCATCGCTTGGAAACTTTCCGACATTAAGGGTATTAACCCGGAATTTTGTACACACAAGATTTTAATGGAAGATGACTTTAAACCGGCGGTTCAACATCAAAGAAGGGTTAATCCAAAAATTCACGAGGTTATCAAAAAGGAAGTTCTTAAACTCCTTGATGCCGGCTTGATTTACCCTATCTCGGATAGTCCTTGGGTGAGCCCCGTTCATTGCGTGCCTAAAAAAGGTGGCATTACCGTTGTTACAAATGATGAGAACGAGTTGATTCCTACTCGATTGGTGACGGGATGGCGTGTTTGCATTGACTACCGAAAGTTAAATGACGCCACCCGTAGAGACCACTTCCCTCTTCCATTCATTGACCAAATGCTCGAAAGACTAGTGGGAAACGAGTACTATTGTTTCCTCGACGGTTTCTCGGGTTACTTCCAAATTCCCATTGACCCGCAAGACCAAGAAAAGACCACTTTCACGTGCCCTTATGGAACGTTTGCCTACCGACGCATGCCTTTTGGCTTATATAATGCTCCGGGCACGTTCCAAAGGTGTATGTTGGCCATTTTTCACAACATGGTCGAGAAAACTATGGAAGTCTTTATGGATGATTTCTCGGTCTTTGGGGATTCTTTCACCACATGTCTCTCCCATTTGGACAAAATGCTTCAACGTTGTGAAGACACTAATCTTTGTCTAAATTGGGAGAAAAGTCATTTCATGGTCAAAGAGGGCATTGTCCTCGGCCATAAGATTTCCAAGAGTGGGATTTAGGTCGATAAGGCTAAAGTTGATGTTATCGCTAAGCTACCTCATCCCACTACCGTCAAGGGTATTCGGAGTTTCCTTGGTCACGCCGGTTTCTATCGTAGATTCATTCAAGATTTCTCCAAAATCGCCCGGCCGATGACTCGTCTCCTTGAAAAGGAAACTCCGTTCATTTTCTCACAAGAGTGCATTGAAGCTTTTCAAACTCTAAAGAAAAAGCTTACTGAAGCACCGATCTTGGTTGCCCCCAATCCAAAGCTCTTAAATAACCCAAATTCTCCTTAATACCAATAATCTTCGACGAATCATCCAAAGATAGAAACTTTATTTGATCTTGAGGTGATGTGACAAAGATAGTTTGCAACTTTAATTAAAAATAAGCTCTCCAAGAAGCTATAAAAAAGCTAGTTGAAAAGCTTATACAAAATCTCTAAAAGAATATTTAAGTAACCATTCTTATAAAACTAAAACTCGATTAAAACAAATTTAAAACTAAAGAAGCCCTTTTGTAATAAAATACAATAAGCTAACAAATACTTAAAAATACTCGACACAACAAAATAATACTTCTGTTCTTCTTGTAAAACTTTTTTACGGACTAAACAAAAGTTGAGACAGCTAGAGCATTTAGAATTGAAATGAAATAAAGAACAAAAGACAAACTAATTATTTAATGCTAATAATGCTTTGAGGTGAAACCTCGTACTAAAGAAAAGAGTAATTAAGACATTGCATAAGTATTAAATGAAACATTGAAAGAAAAAGTTGCAAAAACATGATAATTAATTGATAGCAGTAATTATATCTAGGACAAACATTAGAGAACATGAATTTATAGCTAGTAAAAATTGTGTGTCAGTGATTTATATGTTGTGATCACCGACCCCCAAGATGGGGAAGGTGTATGTCGGCCCCGTTTGTTATTCATAAGTCTTCAAAATAAATAAGCAATCTTCACACAACAATAAGGAGTGACGTCAGCCCTTTAATCACCACATGGGCCAGAATTTCTTTTCTTTGGGCTGGACATAGTTGGGAGATGCTTAAACATAGAATTAACTTAGGCTTCATTTGGTTGCAATAATGGCTTGGGTGGACTATATAGCAAAAATAATTGCTCGTTAATAGGTTTTTCTTCGGGCTTTAATAATCTTCGATAAATACTCAAAATCTTGTACTTTTGCTCCAATGTCCGTATCTCGTACCTACAATAATAAATAACAAATTTAAACAATATATGCACTTAAAATACACATTTTTGCTATTTATTATGTCGTAAATATGAGGATTTCGATATAAAATATATGTGTAATTTAATAGATATCAACACCCCCAAACTTAGGTTGTTGCGTGCCCTCACGCAACGATTATTACACACGTTAAGTCAAAAACGATTTTCATACCCTAAACGGATAACGTATCACATCAAACAAGAACAGATAAATAATCATTTAGGGGATATAAATAACAATTAAAGTCGATAACGCCCCATTTTGACCCTTATTCATACATATAGCTAAAAATATACTTTTTATGGTGACCCGCCATGCTTGATTTTATTTTCACGATATAAATAAAGCTTAAGAACGGGAAACACGCAAACTGGGAGCCTCCAGGAGATAATAATCATCATCCTCTTTTTACTACCCCCAAACTAAGCTTAAACTATTATTAGCGTTGTGCAAAAGTACAGCTAAAATGCTAACACTACTCATATTTGCAATTTGTATAAGCCTAAACTAACTTTTCGCTCCTGCAATTTAATATTATTGGTGTGAATGTGCTAATTTCGAAATTTGGACCATCCAATCGACATCTTACGAAAGCTGCTATCCCTCTAAATTTGATACTAAACTTAACGACCTTTCCGAGAACTTAGATAAACCACAACTTAAAACGTAGATTTTTTTTAATTAGTTTTCAAGTTTCATATCATATGGTCGAAATCATTTATCCACGTTTACACTTGCGAGTCCTAGTTCAAAAACATATTTAAATTTCAGAAAAAGATATTTTTAATAATCTTATTCAATAACGACAGTTAAGTTCTTTTTTTTTTTCTTTTTTTTTTAAACTTATACTTTTTCAAAGTGATTTTTTTTTCACTTTTTAACTTATTCATTAACATTCATACTTTTTTTTGATACTTTTTCACGGATACACTTATTATACTTGTACTTTAATGCAACGTTTAGAAAAAAAAATCTTTCTAGAAAATTTAAGTATAAATTTGAACTAGTACTCTACTAATTAATGTTGGGTCAAAAATTGACCCAATTGCCCTCAATAAGGATTTGAAAATAAAATAGCCTATCTTACTCATTGATAAAGAAATTAGTGAGTGTTGTATAAAGCTCTTTGTACTAAAGAAATACTTTACTTACTGATGCAGTGTCAGTGAGTAAAGTATATGAGCTACAAACAATTCCAGTGTCACTCAGATTTGACAAATGTCTCAGTGACACTGAAGACGCTATCTCGACAAACAGACTGAAAAGTATGGGCGGGAACTTCCAAAGGGAAGTTAGACAAAGTACAAGAAATTGCCATAAGAGTTGGAATATTTGTTATAGCTGTTTTTCAAAAGGATGGTTGGTGCTTTTCCAAAAGAGGAAGATGAAGAGGGACCACTTGATGCATGACATCTCACCAACCATCACATGGTGTCTTTGTATTTTTTACCTATATATATGTTTGTTTGTAATAGGGATAATATGGATTCTAAACAAACAAAATAATACTTAGTATTAGTTGATAGGATCATCCTCTCATTGAATCTCAAGCATAGCTTGGATCAATGAGAGTTTATTTGTCATTAAATGGGGATATTATACCGCAATTATCCCTTTGAAGAAGCTGAAGATGTTATCATGTAGTCAAGTGGATATTGAGTAATCTTGTAACTATTGTTCATCATGAATAATGAATTTGTTCTTCATTTTATAATGATTTACTCAAATGACATGGACCAACAAGTGGTATCAGAGCAGGTGGATCAATCATGATCTAGATCCGTTCAAGTGGCTACTGATAACATTCTTCAATGTCAAAAATAAATGTTAGATCTTAAAAAACTGCAACTGCTGTAGCAATTTTTGAGGGGGAGAGACACATTTATTGGTGACTGAAAAACACATAACCTTATCCTCATCCTTCCCTGAACCACAAAAACTCACACCACACACACAAACAATAAACACCAAACACAAATACACAAACCCAGATTCGGATAACTAATCTGATCTATCTACAAAACATCCATCACCATCACTCCTACAATATACAAAAACGACACAGATCCAACACAAAAGAAATATCGATCATCTTCAAAACACAACACAAATCATACCCCAAATGAAAAATCATACCCCAAAATCCAACAAAACAAAAAAAAAAAAACCAGATCCAATAACCGAAAAAAATCACTTATCAAGGGCAGTTGAAGATTTGTAGTTGCGGTTATTCGTTATTAGGGTTGAAAAGAAGACTTGTTGTTGGGTTTATTCAGTTTTATTAGAAACTGAGATGGTTTGGGATTATCGTTGTAACACCCCAACCCGGCAAGGGTAAAGATATCAGAACAATGGCTTCATATCAGATCACAAGCATCAAATCCAAAACATCATAAGTCCATAACATTAATGGTCAAAGGAAATAAGTCAACATAACTTATGTCCAAAACAGAAATAAACTGAAGTATATAAATCCAAAATGCCTAAACAATGGCATAACAGAAACAGAATCCAAAATGGCATAACAAGAATACTAAGGTCTAGGCTTCACACAGTTGCTCTCATCCCCGAAGCTAAAACCCAGATCCAAGCTTAAATACCTGCCGTACATGAAAAGAAAACGTACGGCTGAGCTTAAAAAGCCCAGTGAACAGATACATATACAAAGCAATAATAATGAAACAGAACTGAAAGATAGTGCATGGGGAAATATCATGAAGTATAGACAAGAGACAGAAATATAAAAGAAGAAATAGGATAGTCATCCACCACGAGCCCATAACATATCAGATAGTAACCATCATAATCTAGAGGGGATGCCTCTTAAGTAACCAGATAATATGAGGGGTGTCCTCATGTATCAAATGGAGTGATCAGCTCCCAGATAAATGTGAAAGGCATGTATTGCACACAGTACCAGACACCAGAACAGAAATCATATCATATAGTTAAATCCACTAACAGAACAGATCTAGGATGCATCCATACGCCCCCCCCCCCCCCAGAAACATATATAATCCAAAATCAATATAATGCGCATATCATAATCAGAATGGGGACGTGGCGGAACATCACTCTACCGCCCTAGAGTCATGCCATTGGTGCATCAATGACACGGACATGGAACCCCATGCCTAGTGAAATGGCTCGGGTATCAAACTAAGAGTCAGACATCATATCATAATCAGAGGTCATATATCAAAGGTCAAATCAGATGGTCCATAATAGATGGTTCATAAACAGATATATCAGATGAAATACCAAAGGTCTAAATCAAAGTGTAATCAGAAAGGTTCATAATAAAAGGGATCATAGCAATGGTCTTGGGAAAACTTAAACGAATCAGAATCAGAATCATAACCATGAGATAGGACACCCTTTCTGAAAAAGGGCAGAGTATCTGTACCTTATTGCAAGCAAAATAAAACCAGAAATAGCAAACACTGACAAGCTCAGGATCTCTCCTTCTTCACACCTAAGAGAGTAGAAGAGTATTACAATAGGTTTTTAACTGACTTTCCATTTTAAGTAACTTTCCTTTTTTTAGCAGGTTTCCAAATTTAGTGAGTTTCCTTAGTTAGACGGATTTAGACTTTAGAGATTTGGTTAAGTCATTATAGAACCATATTATGGACATAAGGTATGTTTTAGCAATAACCATAGTTTAAGGGTAAATAAGATAACTTTATATAAATCAAGGTTTTGAATGCAATTAACCAAAGTTAAAGGTCAAACATAAAATCTTACAATTAATCTATTTTGAAACCATATTTAGTAAGTTAACAATTTCAGTCCTTCAAGTTTTCCAATATTACGCTTTATACCCTTAAGTTACAAAAATTACATATTAGACCTTATATTTCAAGATTCTACATTAAAACCCCTTTCATGACCATATTAATACAACAAGCCCTTAACCTTTTTATTTTACCGAAAATAACCCATATTTTACATGTTGTACGAATAAGTCCACAACTTTACATAATTTACACATTTAGTCCTTCAATAAATTAAGTTACCATTCGATCCATAATTATTATATATTTACAATTTAAATCCCTTTAATACCCAAAGTTACACATCAAGTCCCTCATAAATATTATTATACGAATGACACAAGTTTTCCCAAAATTACAAAACAAGTCCTCTTATTTTAAATAAATTCAATTCGACATATAACTTTCCATAATTTACAATTTAAATCTTCTAAACCTTATATTTACACAAAGACCCTCCATCTTAGATTTTATTCACATTTAACACAGTTAAATACACCTTACAAAACTGACCCATAAGTTTCAGAAATTACGAATTACACCCTATAGTTTCTAAATGTTCCAATCGCATATAAATTCAATTCGAAAACCCTAATTTAATTAGCAACACACGACCCAATCATTTATCAATCATTGATCTGTCTTTTACTGTACTAATTAATTCCAGAAACACCAACTCTTAACCCTAATCGAAGCTAGGGTTTTATTTCCATTCGATCCAACCTTTTTTCATTTTAGCGATAGAACTAAATTAAACCACGATCAAATTCAGATTCCAATATTTAGATTCTTATTTTTCCCAGGCTATTTAGGTCGAATAGAGTCCAGAAAAATTGCTTATAACATCCAGAAAATTCGCATATCATATTTCATGCTTTATACGTATTTTATTCATTTTAATTCATGCGATTAGATTAAGGTTGCATGGGTCGAATTATATATTTTATCTGAGCTATATGATGATGTTAGATCATAGGAAAAATACCGAATCAGAGATTGAACGTGTGAACGAGCCCAAACAAAATTACACCTTGTCGAGTGGATTTTGGAACCAAGAATTCCTAGCGATCGATCCACAGCCTCCACAACCTTAGGAATATTTTTCACAGAACATATTTGACATGAGGAACATGAGAAAAATGATTACAAGATTTTAGAAGGGTCGTATGAGATGATTTGGAATATTACCTATCGAATGCAAAATAACCTCTAGCGATAAAAAAAAGCCTCCCACGACCTAAAACCAATTTTCTTTGCTTCCTTAAATCACGTACAACACCAGAAAAATAGCCTTGGATTTCCAGAAATTCGTATGATGAAATGGTGGAATTATTTGTGTTTTCTCTATTTGTCGGCAATAGGAGAAAATAGGGTTTGAGGAGATTTATTCTATGGGGAGGATGGGAGCGTCTAAGGGGGAGGGAAATCAGCCCAAATCACGGAAATAATTATGGACATTCAATGGGATTTAATTTCTCCTTTAAATGTATTTTATTTCTTGTTTTAAAATCAAATTAATTGCTAATTTATCCATTCGGTTATATCAAGGGCATTTTGGTAATTTCATAACTTGTATAAATATTAATCGGAGTTGTCAAAATTATTTTACAACATATCTTGTTCTTTTTCAGAAGTTTGAGATCGATTCGGTACTTTTATAAGCTTTTAAGTAATTTTATAATTTGTAGGGGCAAAATGGTCATTTTACATGTTTTGGATTTTTAGGTGTTACAACTTCTTCCCCTCTAACAGAAAAATTTCGTCCTCGAAATTTGCAAAAAGGTACAGATGAAATGAAACAGAAGACAAGACAAAGACATACCAGATCAGAATACAAAGTGAGGATAACTAGCACGAATCGATTCTTCAGTCTCCCAGGTAGCCTCGCGCTCTGGGTGATTCTTCCAAAGAACTTTTATGAATGGAATGACTTTATTCCTCATGACCCGCTCTTGCCGGTCCAGAATAGCCTCCGGCTCTTCGGATAAAGACATATCCGGCTGAATCTGATCAAGTGGATAAGACACCACATGCAACGGGTGATAGTTGTATCCCCTCAGAAGAGATTCATGGAAAACATTATGCACATGAGATAGCTGAGGAGGTAGAGCCAGACGATAAGAAACCTCCCCAATACGATCCAGAATTTCAAAGGGACCAATAAACCGAGGACTCAACTTGCCCTTAATTCCAAAACGCTTAACCCCGCGGAAAGGAGATACTTTCAGAAATACCCGGTCACCAACATTAAACTCTAGGTCACGACGGTGCTTGTCAGCATAGCTCTTCTGACGAGCACGGGCCTCCTTTAACTTTTCCCTAGCAACAGCTACCTTTTCGTTGGTGTCCTGAACCAACTCCGGACCTTCAATAATACGCTCCCCTACTTCGTTCCAACAAACCGGCGCTCTACACTTGCGCCCATATAACATCTCGAAAGGAGTTATCCGAATACTGGCATGCCAACTGTTGTTATACGCAAACTCCACTAAACATAAATACTCATCCCAACTACTGGTCCATTCCAAAGCACAAGATCGTAACATGTCTTCCAAAGTCTGGATGGTCCTCTCAGACTGACCATCAGTTTGGGGATGAAATGCAGTACTAAACTTAAGGCGAGCGCCCCAAGCCTTATGAAGTCCCTTCCAGAAACGCGAAGTGAAACGAGGATCACGATCAGAAACAATAGATGAAGGCATACCATGCAATCTGACAATCTCCTGCTGAAAGATTTTCGCCAACTTACTGATACTATAGGTCATACGGATGGGTAAGAAATGAGCATATTTAGTTAGTCGATCAACGACCACCCAAATCGCATCATGTCTTTTACGAGTCAAAGGCAAACCAGAAACGAAATCCATGGAAATCTCATCCCACTTCCAAGTAGGAATCTCCAGAGGCTGCAACAGACCACTAGCTCGCTGATGCTCAATCTTAACTTGTTGGCAGGTCATACATCTAGCAACAAATAACGCCACATCTTGCTTCATACCATTCCACCAGAAGTGCTGCTTTAGATCCCGATACATCTTGGTAGAACCAGGATGTATAGAGAAAGGAGAACTGTGAGCCTCAGTCAACACCGCCTCACGCAAATCAGAATCATTAGGCACGCATAAACGATCCTCATACCAGACAACTCCGTTATCATCAACTCTAAACTCAGTTTGCTTACCCTCTTCAATATTTTGAACAATAGCCCAGAGTTCACCATCATCTTTCTGAGCCTCTTTATATGCAACATCAGATTCGACTCAATTTTCAAACTAGCCCAGTAACCAACGTCACGCCGAACACACAACTCGACATCCAAACGCTCCAAATCTTTAAGAACATGCGAATCAATCTCCAAGCTAGCAATCATCCCAGACTTACGACTAAGTGCATCGGCAACTACATTAGCCTTGCCTGGGTGGTACTGGATGTTTGTGTCGTAATCTTTTAGAAGCTCTAACCATCTCCTCTGCCTCATATTAAGCTCCTTCTGAGTAAAGATGTACTTGAGACTCTTGTGATCGGTGAAGATATCACACGATTCACCATACAAGTAATGTCTCCAGATTTTTAATGCAAAAACAACCGCTGTTAATTCCAGATCATGAGTTGGGTAATTTTCTTCATAGGGTTTCAATTGCCGAGAAGCATAGGCAATCACTTTGCCGTGTTGCATAAGCACACAGCCTAAACCCTTCTTAGATGCATCGCTATAAATCTGAAAACCTCCAGAACCAGAAGGTAAGGTCAGAATAGGTGCAGACACCAATCGCCTTTTCAACTCCTCAAAGCTCTGCTCACGCTCATCAGTCCATACAAACTTTTCACCCTTCCGCATCAACTGAGTCAAAGGCAAAGCCAACTTAGAAAACCCTTCAACAAAACGCCGGTAATAACCAGCTAAACCCAGAAAACTCCGAATTTCAGTCACCGTGGTAGGTCTCGGCCACTTGGTGATAGCCTCTACCTTAGCGGAATCCATAGTGATACCCTCTGCAGACACAATATGACCAAGGAAAGCGACTTGGTTAAGCCAGAACTCACACTTAGAAAATTTCGCGAATAACTTCTGCTGCCTCAGAATACCCAGAACGACACGCAGATGCTGCTCGTGCTCCTCAGACGATTTAGAATACACCAAAATATCATCAATGAAAACAATGACGAACTTATCAAGAAATTCATGAAAGACCCGGTTCATTAAATCCATAAACACAGCAGGAGCATTTGTTAGGCCAAAAGGCATAACCAGAAACTCATAGTGTCCATAGCGGGTACGGAAAGCAGTGTTAGAGACATCCTGCTCTTTAACCCGCAATTGGTGATAACCAGATCGCAAGTCGATTTTAGAGAACACTTTGGCTCCTTGCAATTGATCAAACAAGTCATCAATGCGAGGAAGCGGATAACGGTTACGAATGGTAATACGATTCAACTCACGATAATCAATGCACAACCGCATAGACCCATCCTTCTTCTTCACAAATAGAACCGGAGCACCCCAGGGCGAAACACTAGGCCGAATAAATCCGTTCTCTAATAGTTCTTCCAATTGCTCCTTTAATTCCTTTAACTCAACAGGCGCCATCCGGTACGGAGCCTTAGAGATAGGTTCGGCACCGGGAATCAGATCAATAGAAAATTCAACTTCTCTAGCCGGAGGAAGACCAGGAAGTTCATCAGGAAAAACATCAGCAAACTCCCGAACAATGGGAACGCTAGCAACATCAGGACTTTCTACAGATGAATCTTTAACAGAAGCCAAATAGCCTTGGCAACCATGAGATATCAGAGTTCGTGCTTTCATGGCAGAAATAATTTTAACGGATTTCAGAGGCTGAGAACCATGATAAATGAAATCAGGATGATGAATATCGCCGAAGATCACCTTACGGGCATAACAATCGATGGTAGCCTTGTGATCAGCCAACCAATCCATGCCTAGAATCGCATCAAAATCGGTCATATCAATGGGAAGTAGATTTGCAGGACGAACACGATCATCGAAACGTAGAGGGCAGCTCACATATTCATGATCAATAATCACTTGGGTTTTCATTGGGGTTGCAATGGATATACGATTTATTAATGATTTTGGTTTAAGATTAAGTTTCTTAGCAAGGTTTACAGATATAATAGAATGAGTAGCACCGGTGTCAAACAATACGAAAGCCGTACGATCTCCAATATAAAGTATGCCAGTAATGGTACCTGATGTGTTGGCAGCCTGATCCCTAGTAGTAGCATAAACTCGGCCCATGGTGGGAGCTGGCCTAGTCGTGTCTACTGGCACGATAGGGTTCTTCTTGGGGCAATCTTTGATCCTGTGATGAGTAGAGCCACACGAAAAACAACCACCAGAAGCCTTATAACAAGGACCTGGATGTGGTTTCCCACATGTAGTACATAAAAGAGGAGGAGGTAGAGTCTCAACAGCCTTCTTCTGACCCGACGATCCCGACTGCTGATACTGCTGAGAATCCCTACGCCTGCTATTATCACCTTGACCCTGACGGTCACCACCATACCGACCATAATCCTGTCGGCCCTGGTTCCTAGAATCCTGTCGCCTATAATCACCACCTCGGTCCTGGCGACCCCGCTGATCCTGTCCATGGTCCTGACGACCCCGAAAATCCTGTCTCTGGTCCTGATGACCGTGACCCCGAGTATCAACCCTGTTTCCATCCCTATCACGCTTATTAGATCCCCTGTCCGCATGCAATAACTCAATGTTGCGCGCAGCATCCTGAACACTAGCCACATCATCGAATGGAGTGTTAACAATCCGGTCTAACACCCATCTCTTAAGAGCCCACTTGAAATGACGAGCCTGCCGAAACGAATCTCCAGTAACCTCTGGCCCCACGAAGCTAGCCAGACGTAAGAATCGCTGCATAAAGTCTCCTGAAGACTCATGATCACCCTGTCGAATCGACCCGTATTCCCTCTCATATCTCTGCTGTTCTGCCATAGGAATGTACTGCTTATAAAACGCCTCAATGAAATCTGCCCACGAACAAGTCTCAGCATAATCATCCCCCTTTGCCTGCACAAGAGCAGTCCACCAGTTCTGAGCGTCACCCTCCAGCTTGAATGTAGCCAAACGAGTTTTAAACTCGTCAGCACATCCTAGAACCCTGAACAATTTCTCAACGTGGGTGATCCAGTCCTCTGCCTCATGGGGAGTGGCAGCGGACTTGAACGAGAGAGGCTTGAGCTTGTTAAACCGCTCAATCCACACATGAATACCGACCGGTGGAGCAGCGGGTGGAGCACCGCCACCACCGCCTCCAGAAGAACCTGCCCCATTCTGAATATTGTTGGTGACCTGAGTCACCAAGTTAGGAAGAGCGTTGGCCAAAGCTTCTGCTATCATGGCCTGAAAATCAGGGTTCCCTCCATTATATTCCTGATGTCGGGTATTCACCATCTGAATGATTTCAAAAAGGATTAGCAAATATGATAGAGCAGATCAAGAATATATGACAGGTCAAAACAGGAAAAGAGTGCGTGAAAGGAAACCTAAGTTCTACCCAATCCTCACAGGTCACGAGCCTAAGCTCTAAGGGTTTCGGATAACCTGTCTCTGATACCATAAATTGTAACACCCCAACCCGGCAAGGGTAAAGATATCACAACAATGGCTTCATATCAGATCACAAGCATCAAATCCAAAACATCATAAGTCCATAACATTAATGGTCAAAGGAAATAAGTCAACATAACTTATGTCCAAAACAGAAATAAACTGAAGTATATAAATCCAAAATGCCTAAACAATGGCATAACAGAAACAGAATCCAAAATGGCATAACAAGAATACTAAGGTCTAGGCTTCACACAGTTGCTCTCATCCCCGAAGCTAAAACCCAGATCCAAGCTTAAATACCTGCCGTACATGAAAAGAAAACGTACGGCTGAGCTTAAAAAGCCCAGTGAACAGATACATATACAAAGCAATAATAATGAAACAGAACTGAAAGATAGTGCATGGGGAAATATCATGAAGTATAGACAAGAGACAGAAATATAAAAGAAGAAATAGGATAGTCATCCACCACGAGCCCAGAACATATCAGATAGTAACCATCATAATCTAGAAGGGATGCCTCTTAAGTAACCAGATAATATGAGGGGTGTCCTCATGTATCAAATGGAGTGATCAGCTCCCAGATAAATGTGAAAGGCATGTATTGCACACAGTACCAGACACCAGAACAGAAATCATATCATATAGTTAAATCCACTAACAGAACAGATCTAGGATGCATCCATACGCCCCCCCCCCCCAGAAACATATATAATCCATAATCAATATAATGCGCATATCATAATCAGAATGGGGACGTGGCGGAACATCACTCTACCGCCCTAGAGTCATGCCATTGGTGCATCAATGACACGGACATGGAACCCCCATGCCTAGTGAAATGGCTCGGGTATCAAACTAAGAGTCAGACATCATATCATAATCAGAGGTCATATATCAAAGGTCAAATCAGATGGTCCATAATAGATGGTTCATAAACAGATATATCAGATGAAATACCAAAGGTCCAAATCAAAGTGTAATCAGAAAGGTTCATAATAAAAGGGATCATAGCAATGGTCTTGGGAAAACTTAAACGAATCAGAATCAGAATCATAACCATGAGATAGGACACCCTTTCTGAAAAAGGGCAGAGTATCTGTACCTTATTGCAAGCAAAATAAAACAAGAAATAGCAAACACTGACAAGCTCAGGATCTCTCCTTCTTCACACCTAAGAGAGTAGAAGAGTATTACAATAGGTTTTTAACTGACTTTCCATTTTAAGTAACTTTCCTTTTTTTAGCAGGTTTCCAAATTTAGTGAGTTTCCTTAGTTAGACGGATTTAGACTTTAGAGATTTGGTTAAGTCATTATAGAACCATATTATGGACATAAGGTATGTTTTAGCAATAACCATAGTTTAAGGGTAAATAAGATAACTTTATATAAATCAAGGTTTTGAATGCAATTAACCAAAGTTAAAGGTCAAACATAAAATCTTACAATTAATCTATTTTGAAACCATATTTAGTAAGTTAACAATTTTAGTCCTTCAAGTTTTCCAATATTACGCTTTATACCCTTAAGTTACAAAAATTACATATTAGACCTTATATTTCAAGATTCTACATTAAAACCCCTTTCATGACCATATTAATACAAAAAGCCCTTAACCTTTTTATTTTACCGAAAATAACCCATATTTTACATGTTGTACGAATAAGTCCACAACTTTACATAATTTACACATTTAGTCCTTCAATAAATTAAGTTACCATTCGATCCATAATTATTATATATTTACAATTTAAATCCCTTTAATACCCAAAGTTACACATCAAGTCCCTCATAAATATTATTATACGAATGACACAAGTTTTCCCAAAATTACAAAACAAGTCCTCTTATTTTAAATAAATTCAATTCGACATATAACTTTCCATAATTTACAATTTAAATCTTCTAAACCTTATATTTACACAAAGACCCTCCATCTTAGATTTTATTCACATTTAACACAGTTAAATACACCTTACAAAACTGACCCATAAGTTTCAGAAATTACGAATTACACCCTATAGTTTCTAAATGTTCCAATCGCATATAAATTCAATTCGAAAACCCTAATTTAATTAGCAACACACGACCCAATCATTTATCAAACATTGATCTGTCTTTTACTGTACTAATTAATTCCAGAAACACCAACTCTTAACCCTAATCGAAGCTAGGGTTTTATTTCCATTCGATCCAACCTTTTTTCATTTTAGCGATAGAACTAAATTAAACCACGATCAAATTCAGATTCCAATATTCAGATTCTTATTTTTCCCAGGCTATTTAGGTCGAATAGAGTCCAGAAAAATTGCTTATAACATCCAGAAAATTCGCATATCATATTTCATGCTTTATACGTATTTTATTCATTTTAATTCATGCGATTAGATTAAGGTTGCATGGGTCGAATTATATATTTTATCTGAGCTATATGATGATGTTAGATCATAGGAAAAATACCGAATCAGAGATTGAACGTGTGAACGAGCCCAAACAAAATTACACCTTGTCGAGTGGATTTTGGAACCAAGAATTCCTAGCGATCGATCCACAGCCTCCACAACCTTAGGAATATTTTTCACAGAACATATTTGACATGAGGAACATGAGAAAAATGATTACAAGATTTTAGAAGGGTCGTATGACATGATTTGGAATATTACCTATCGAATGCAAAATAACCTCTAGCGATCAAAAGAAAGCCTCCCACGACCTAAAACCAATTTTCTTTGCTTCCTTAAATCACGTACAACACCAGAAAAATAGCCTTGGATTTCCAGAAATTCGTATGATGAAATGGTGGAATTATTTGTGTTTTCTCTATTTGTCGGCAATAGGAGAAAATAGGGTTTGAGGAGATTTATTCTATGGGGAGGATGGGAGCGTCTAAGGGGGAGGGAAATCAGCCCAAATCACGGAAATAATTATGGACATTCAATGGGATTTAATTTCTCCTTTAAATGTATTTTATTTCTTGTTTTAAAATCAAATTAATTGCTAATTTATCCATTCGGTTATATCAAGGGCATTTTGGTAATTTCATAACTTGTATAAATATTAATCGGAGTTGTCAAAATTATTTTACAACATATCTTGTTCTTTTTCAGAAGTTTGAGATCGATTCGGTACTTTTATAAGCTTTTAAGTAATTTTATAATTTGTAGGGGCAAAATGGTCATTTTACATGTTTTGGATTTTTAGGTGTTACAGAGATGGTTTGGGATTATCGTTGTCGGGGTGATTGAAATAAAAAAGGGGGGATTGGATCGAATGTGTAGTTTGGGATTAAATGTGTTAAGCTGATTAAGGAGGTAGGTGAAAAAGAGTTGTTGGAACACTGATAAAGATCAAAGAATCAGGTTGAAGTTGAATCAGGGAATGCTTAAGATCAAGATGGGTGTCTCAGTTTGTGTGAAAACCTGGTTTAGTCACTGAACTAGGGGTTGTGTCTCTGAGGCAGACTGGTTATGACTCAAAATTTGAGTCAATGAAACAAGTCGAGACCCTGAGTCAAGAAGTGTGTTACAAAAATCAGTGTTAACTGATTATGTGGTGTCAAAAGTGTTTGTAAGAATCAGGGAGCTATAGAGATCAGTTGGTGATTATTGGGCTCAGCCTAATCACGTTGAACCTGATACCAGGGTGTACAAGCTGTTAAGTGGCTGATGGGGTATATTGGTGTTCAATGAAGAACACGAATGTGGTGTAATCAGGGTGTGGTACTTGAATCCGAGGATACATCAGGGAGTGTAAAGGCTGAGCTGTAACGTCAGGAAGGGATATGATATGAATCAGATGATATCTCAAGTATTATGACTCAGTGAGTGTTTTGTTGCTTTAACTCAACAAAACTGATGTGTTATATATCAGCATTTATACGAAACCTAACTCTGACCCTGAACCCCTCACTGAAACACAAACCTGAAAACCCTAAACCTATCACACTGAACTCCCGGTCAGGTCACTGAACCTAAACCTGAACCCCCAGGTTTCTAAACTCCCAAACTGAACCCATCAAACCTTAAACCTATTCAGGTCACTGAACCAATTAATGAACCTGGCCTGAAATCAAATCACTAACCCCCTTAACCTTGTCATTCCTCTCACTGAACCCTGTCAATGAACTCGGTCACTGACCATGAAACCACAAGGTTTCCTACAACCTAAACTTGAAACACTTTTAGATTGTGAAGATCATGAAAAACTAAAACCTTCCATGTCCTTGAACATTCAGTTTCCGGAATACTAGTTGTGACTCTGAATACCATTCAAGTCCCTGAAACACAAGAAGTCCCTGAGTTCGTATGATTCTAACCCAAGTAACTGAACTAGTGGTCTCTCTGAACACTGAGAGTCCCTGAACCTAAATTTGAAAACCTGATAGGCAAACCCCTGATGGTTATTGAAAGAATGAAATGTTAGTGGGTCTAGATAGCTAGTACCAGGAACTGAGATATCAGGGACAAGCAGGATCAGGGAGTGGGCTTAGAATCAGAGAGTGAAATAAGTAAGGGATATCACAGCTTTTGCAACTCAGGGAGTTGTAATGTGGTTTTCGGACTGAGTTTTTGCAACATCAGAGAGTGTTGTTTTTTGGGGCTGAGCATGTTCAGGTGGAAACTGAATCAGGGAGTGATATCAGGGTGTGTTAATGTGAACGTGAATGTGAACCTGATCTTTAAACACCTCACCTCACCTCAGTGACTTTGAAACCCGCCGAGTCTCTGAAAACACTTATGAACCTGAAAACCCAAACCCGAAGCCACGATAAACCATAACCTGAAACCACCTTCAACCCTGAAAATGAACATTAAACCCTGAAGGTGAACCTGAATCATACCACCTGAAGATAAACGAGACTGAACCCGAGTCTCAAACATGGTACAAAACTGATTAAAAGGAATCAGTAAGGTTGCTTAGCGGTTTAAGAAACTAACATAAGAACATCAGGGAGTTGTTCAAGAATAGGTATGAACCTGAAAACTAAACCCAAGTCCCTGAAGAAGGAGGTATGAACCTGAAAAAACCAAAACCATAAAATGATAACCAAAAACCACAACCTGTTCCACCTAGGCTATTTGTATATTCAAATAGGGGGAGATTGTTGGGTCAAAAATTGACCCAGTTGCCCTCAACAAGGATTTGAAAATAAAATAGCCTATCTTACTCACTGATAAAGAAATTGGTGAGTGTTGTATAAAGCTCTTTGTACTAAAGAAACACTTTACTTACAGATGCGGTGTCAGTGAGTAAAGTATATGAGCTACAAACAATTCCAGTGTCACTCAGATTTGACAAATGTCTCAGTGACACTGAAGACGCTATCTCTACAAACAGACTGAAAAGTATGGGCGGGAACTTCCAAAGGGAAGTTAGACAAAGTACAAGAAATTGCCATAAGAGTTTGAATATTTGTTATGACTATTTCAAAAGGATGGTTGGTGCTTTTCCAAAATAGGAAGATGAAGAGGGACCACTTGATGCATGACATCTCACCAACCATCACATGATGTCTTTGTATTTTTTACCTATATATATATGTTTGCTTTGTAATAGGGATAATATGGATTCTAAACAAACAAAATAATACTTAGTATTAGTTGATAGGATCATCCTCTCATTGAATCTCAAGCATAGCTTGGATCAATGAGAGTTTATTTGTCATTCAATGGGGATAGTATACCGCAATTATACCCTTGAAGAAGTTGAAGTTGTTATCATGTAGTCAAGTGGATATTGAGTAATCTTGTAACTATTGTTCATCATGAATAATGAATTTGTTCTTCATTTTATAAAGATTTACTCAAATGACATGGACCAACAATTAACATTCACGACTCAGTTACTCGACTCACGTTAATAAAAAATTTTCATAAAATGTGGATTTTTAGTGGACTTTCTAGGGCTGTTAAACCACTAACTTGTCTAATTTCGAAAAAAGCACTTACTAGTTCGGTCAGAAGCTTATGGGAGGAAAAGCAACAAATTACACTTATGAGCTCTTAGGATATCCAACTAATCCTTGTTTAGCATTTATCTTTTACACAACTTGTAGAAGCTTAGCCTAAAAAGTTAAGGGAATAGCCAGATCAACACTTTGGTCGAGTCAGGATCTCCTTTGTTCTAACAAATAACGCTACATAAAATATGTATAATTCGAGCGTTATCAATGTCTGTAAAAATCCATCTTGTATCTCCTCATTTGAATAGTGACAATTGATGTCTAAATACTTTGTTCTTTCATAAAACAAGGATTAGTATCTACTTGTTTTGCAAACTTATTATCACAAAAGAGAGTGACAAAAAAGATAACTGGAATGTGAAGATCCTTAAGCAAATAACTCAACCATAGGAGCTCACAATTAGTTGTTGTCATACTTCAATATTTTGCTTCAGTGGAAGATCTATAAACTAATGGAATCAAGAATCACCTTCGGGAGGTCGGGGAAGCTTGAAACAAGAGTAAACCATTTCTAGAGAGAGAGTAGAGAGGGAAAGAAAAGGTGTGTATGTTTTATTAAGAATAATGGGATGTTACAAGACTACACACATGAGCTTCACCCTCCTAGTGAAGCCTATTGTCATTTCCTGTCCCTGTGTATTAAGCTAACTATTATCTAATGTAATCTCGTAAATGTTGTCGCATTTTTCATTTCTAACAATATTCCCTCAAATGGGGTGACATACGAGATTACTTATAACATTTCCTACAAGTACAAATACAAATAAAGAAAGGTCTTCGTAAGCTCTCCAAATACTGAGGATGACTGAAGTTGACGCTCTTTATCTTCATCTTTTACCTTGGCTTGAGAACTTTTCTTCACTTTTAGGCAAACACTATAATATGTATGAACTGGATTAACTTCCCCCAATTCATACTGCATGTCTTTAGCAGCTTCTCCATACACTTTTTTGGGGGAAGTTTCTGAATCCCCCCTCTAAAACTGACAACCGTCTTCAGAAGATTCAAAACTCTTGCATATTAAGCACGCGACGGAATTTGTAGACGAAACAATAAACCACACAAAGCAAATCTGACTTCTTCATTGAGAATGATGAATGTTTGAAAACACGTAAGTTGAGCCATACAACCTCCTCCAACTAGACTCAAGATAGTAAGTATACTCAATGCGGAAAATTCGTTCGGGGGAACATGGAAGAAATCAACAAGATCTTCTCATGTATGTAGACTACTTCACACAAAACATCACGCGGAAGTTGAAATGATAACACAAAAGTAACAATTTGAACCACTGATCATCTTTGCGAACGTCTCTCCGAAATTCATAGGATTTTAAGCCCGATCACGTGAACTTGTTTGTGCGTCCCCGATGTACACATTTCTTCTCCCTGATAAAATCTGTGTACGCCCAAATACTCGATAATACGATCATGTGTGAAGTACAATAAGTCCGGTTAAGCTTAAAAATATCCCTTGAGAATCAACCTGATTACCTTCTCTAATCTTTTACCCCTCTTGATAAACTCATTATCGATCCCTTATCATTCTTTCGGCTATCCGTACTGATTACTTATGGAGAAAACCCAATATGATGAACTTGAGATTGAAGTAGAATAACCCAAACTTGTGACTTAAACTTGCCTTAATGTGTGATCAAGAACCTATATTGGGACTCCATACAATATCAGTAGTGGCATATACCCAATCATCCATCCTTTATTGTATATCCGCCTTTTGAGCAATCCACAACTTCGTGCGACACTGAGCACTACAACGTAACTCCTTAAAGTGATAGTTATACATTGTACTCTAGCAGGTATAACTAGATAGATCAATTCTTAATTACTCTTTCCATCTTTCGGTTTAAATGCTTAGACAAGGATCATCATAAGTCATGCATCCAACCAACCCCTAGACAATGAGATACTAAGTGCACGCACCCGTGAAATCCAACTTCAACCTCAAATAAGTAATAACAAATTAACCTCGTAGTCATTTCTTGCGTTTATAAACCCAAAACTAGCCTTCTCTCAGCTACGTGAATCTTGATAAGGATCGTTTAATCGAAACGTGGTATGTTTGTTTTGATGAACCTCAGAAACTGCCGTTGAAGCTCGAAAAGCACCTTAGAAACTAGGAACTTATGGAGCAATTCAGAGCTTTTTGGAGAAATCTAGAGTTTTTTTTGTAGAAATTTGGAGCTTCTATGGAGAAATTCAAAGAATCATGGAAGAAATTCAGAGAATCTTTGAGAATTCTGAGAATCTCGGTTGAAATTTCGAGAGTTTCGGATGAATCGGTGAAAATTTCTCGGTCAACAGATCTAGGACAAATCTAAAATTCGGTGAAAAGATCTCGGACAGGTCACAAATTCGGTGAAAACTTCTCGGATAAAACTAAATTCAAGGAACATTTCTTGGACAAAACTGAAATTTGGAGAAAAACCCTGATTTTTGAATTTTGACCTTTTGAAACTCGAAATTCAGAAACCTTTAATGTTATAAACTCGAAGAAACTCAAAAAAATCATTTTTCACCAAAAATGTCATAAAACACTCATTGTTTGCTCCTTTTTGCCCATTCTTTTTGCATAGAGTTCTTCTAAGAACATCTAAAAATCATAAGCACATTTCTTTTAGAGGATTAAACCGTTAGAACTTTTTTTAGAAGAAAAAGTACACTTTGTGCCCGAAACTCATGGAAATGCAAAGAAACACATATTTTGAGTGTTATATCCGTGTTTTTTTTGTGAAAGAACCTTTGTAAACATAAACGTCAACCTAAAAACACATGCTTTAAGGTTTAGATTCATGAAACAAAGCTTTTTGAAAGTTATAATTGCACGTATGGACCTACAAAATCACGAATAAGTGTTTTTGACCACCAAAAATGATTTTTTCAAAACACAAACCACGAATCATCCTTGAGGAGCTCTGATACCACTTAATGGATTCAAGAATCACCTTTGGGAGGTTGGGGAAGCTCGAAACAAGAATAAACCATTTCTAGACAGAGAAAAAAAAAGATGTGTGTTTTATTAAGAATAATGGGATGTTACAAGACTACACACATGAGCTTCACCCTCCTAGTGAAGTCTAGGAGGGTATATATAGGCTACAATACACACAACTTTGCACTATTGTCATTTCTAGTCCCTGTGTAATGTCACACTATGTATTAAGCTAACTACTGTCCAATTTAATCCCGTAAACGTCGTCGCATTTTTATGTAAAAGGGTTAATAGCGTATCATTATTAGTGGTCCAAGCCCACTAAATACATGCTCGAATCAAGCCCATCTCCAAGGCCCATCGAATGGCCCGACTTGAAATCCCAGGTCTCACATGACCTGATGAAACACCTGCCAGGCCTGAGTATAAATATCGCGGCCCCCACCTGCCACTAATTGTTAAGATGTACTATCTGACACTGAGCATTGAGAACGCACAACAGACACCACCATTTACGAGCAATAGGACGCATGATCTATGTCCTCCTTTTCGGCTCACAGATGATCAACACCTGTCTCCCTGGCAGCCGTTGATTATCCTTTACAGTTTATCTCTAAACCCTAAAAGCCTCTCTATAAATGGAGAGCAACACACACAACTTCACAAGTTTTTCACACACTTGGGCAAATACTGCTTCATAGCAGTGAAGTATGGTTCTTGTTTAAGTGTTACCCGAGCTTCTTGATCTATATCATTCTCATCGGGTCCTTACCGTACGAAACGGGAAACCAAATAACAAGGCCATTCCCATCCCATCATATCTTCAAACCGTACCATACATGAACATGACGCTATCCATAGGGACATGATACAAAATAGCCACAAATTAGAAAATTTTCACCTATTTTCATTCATTTCTTAACCAAACATGTCTGGTGAGCAAACCCCTCAAATTTCGGACAAAACAAAACCTCACATCGGACACACCCGAGCAGACATTCTTTTCCACCTGGAAAGTAACAAACAAACACCCGAAAAAGAAACTCTCCAGCCATCCAAAAATCACACAAGGAAACTTTCAAAGGTGAAACAGGCAACAGTTAACCTCGCCAACCTGCAAACTACATCACAATTCTCTCAAGTATCCAAGGTTCAGGGGATAATAGAGGGTCTGGGAGGATGTCAGCAAAAGGAAATACAACAAGTCAGGGTTAAGTTACATCAGGCCCACCTGGCGATCACAGTTCACAGAGCAAAAGGTTCGGTCAGTTCTCAGGTAAACACACACTAACCTACACATCTCTTATCGCATTACTTTACATACAATACTCAATGAAGGGCACTATCTAGCAAGCACCCTAGACACAACACTTAGAAATATATCCTGACATCTGCTCCTAAGCCTTCCCCTGGAGATAGCACATACCTAACCGACCTTGGACGCCTCACAATGAGAACTACCAGGGTCAACCTCACTCATTACTCATAACAACCAAGATACCTGGATCAACCACCCAGGGTCAACATAGACAAACAAACCACCTTAGGTGAACAACCAGGTAGTATCAACATGATTCAATCATGGCACTCATGCACAAAAAGGAATAGCGAAGTCATGGAAAAATGGTAACGTATACCTCCACGAAACACTTCGTGGGATACTTTTTATACCATCATCCGACCTTGTTATCATCACAGCACTAATAGCTTCTCATAAGGTCAGTCGAATATACATGGACGGGGGGAGTTCAATAGATATAATGTATGAACACTGCTTCAACAAGCTTCCAAGGTACGTCAGGTCAAACCTAAAACCACAAACCACACCACTAATCGGTTTCTCGGGTGAGAGATCTTATCCTGAAGGTGTAGTCACCCTGGAACTCACAGTATGAACACACCCGCTGTCGAGAACAATTATGTTACAATTTCACATTGTCAAGTCAACATCCAAGTACAATGTAATACTCATAAGAACAACCATTCTAAAACTTAGCATGGAAGTATCAACCATAAGGTATTTGGTAGAATTCCCAACAAGAGTAGGCATCGCTACGGTTAAAAGTGACTACCTCGACAAAGATGCAAGCTTAGCAGCTGCAGTCGAAGAAAGTAATATCAAGGCGATCGCGTGGGAACCTATGCCGGGAGACAATCCCAAACAGGCGAAAGTCATTATAAACCCCGAATACCTAGATCAACCAATCACAATCAGAATTGACCTCTCACCCCAGGTTCAAAATCAACTAGTTCAACTGCTAGCAAATAGCCTGGACATTTTTGCATGGAAACCATCAGACATGACTGACATTCCCAGGGAATTAGCGAGCATAGCCTAGGCCTTAACTAGTACGCACCAACTATCCGATAGAAGAGATGCAACCTCTCGCTTGAAAGGTCTCGGGCCATGGATTCACAGGTTACAGAATTAATCCAGGCAGGCATCCTGCAACCACTCAAATACCGAACCTGGGTCTCAAATGCAGTAATGGTAAAAAAGGCTAACGATATGTAGCGTATGTGTGTCGACTTCACCAACCTAAACAAGGTATGTCCGAAGAACAACTACCCTTTACCTCCTATTGACTGGAAAGTTGAGTCCTTAGTCGACTTCAAATACAATTGTTTCCTTAATGCATACAAGGGATATCACCATGTTCTAATGAAAGAGTCTGACGAAGACAAGACAGCATTCTACACCAATCAAGGTCTCTTCTGCTACACCAAAATGCCCTTTGTCCTAAAGAACGCAGGCGCTACCTACAAGGCACTGGTAGATAAAGAGTTCAAACAGTAGATAGGTGTCAACCTTGAGGCATACGTTGATGACATGGTCATCAAAATCAAAACAGAAGATGCCATGTTACGCGACATCATCGAAACATTCCATAATCTCAGACGCATCAACATGAAGCTAAACCCGGCTAAGTGTACGCTTGGAGTAGAGTAAGGGCAATTCTTGGGTCACATAATTGATGCCACGGAAATCAGGACAAACCCCAAAAAAGATTCAGGCAATACTAGACATGGCTCCACCCAAGAATCTCAGAGACTAACAAAGCTTAAACGAGAAACTCGCAGCCCTCAGCCGATTTCTCTCATGAGCATAAGACAAACAGTTGTCATTCTTAAAAGTATTATCCGAATACAAGAAGAAAAAGGTGTACGAGCGGACAGAGGAAGCTGACACAGCATTCCAGGACCTCAAGGTGTTCCTAGCCGAGCTACCCACCCTTACGGCTTTGATACTAGGGGAAACCATTATCATGTACTTAGCAGCATCCCATGAGGCAATTGGGTCAGTACTACTAGTAGAAAGGAACAAGGTCAAGAAACCAATCTACTTCTTCAGCAAGATCCTGCAAGACGCGCAAGTCAATTATCCTCCATTGGAAAAACTTTCACTTGCCATCCTATTATCATCCAGATGATTTAAGAGGTATTTACAGGCTCACGCGATACACATCCTAACAGACAAGCCCCCCAAGCCCCCTAAAACAGGTTCTAGCGAACCACGAGTATACATGCAGCATGTCAAAATGGACGATCGAGTTAAGCAAACATGAAATCACCTATTGATCCAGGCGTGCAATCAAGGGACAAATCATGACACACTTAGTCGAGGTCGATACACTGCCTCCTGCAATACCAGGCAAGAAATCAAAAGCACAGCCAACACCCGTGGGCCACGAAGATGAAACTTGGACCTTATGCAACAATGTGCGTCATGTACGCAGGGTTCAGGGGCAGGGTTGGTGCTTAAAAGTTCGTCAAGACACGATTTCATGTATGCCATGAAGTATAATTTTCAAGCCTCGAACAACGAGTCAGAATATGAAGCCTTGTTAGCAGGCTTGCGCATAGCCAAAACAATGGAAGTCAAACGAATCAAAGTATTTACGGACTCATTACTGGTAGCCTCCTAAGTCACGGGCGAATACACAGTGAATGATGAAGCAATGCAGTCATACCTGGCACTAGTCAACCAGATTTTGCCATACTTCACCTTCTTCAGCATCACTCAAATCTCCAGGGGACATAATCAGCGAGCAGACGCCCTGAGCAAACTCACAGCACTCACTTTTGAGCACTTCATAAAAGAGGTCTTAGTCAAAGTCATCACGAGAAGTCCATCCTCCTATCTGCGGAAACCTCCCAGGTTGAGACATATTGTTGAGTCAATTCTGACCAAATTATCCCACATAAGTAGTTGAAACATTAAATTAGCCTAAGTTCAGGATAGTTGATCACGTCTGAGATCCAACTCTTTCTCTGATAGAGTCAACATGTAAACCAAAGAGCAAAGTTTACATGTGACTAAATTATCAGCACAGTTGAACATCTTCAGCTACCCAAAAGACTCATAGGTAAAACACCTTTGAGTGAACCACAGAGAAGTCAGAGTGAAAGAACACTGAATGGAAGAACATAGGTCTAAAGGGACTCACTGAGTATTCACATATATGAGAGTAAACACCTTAGATATGTTGTGTAACTTCTCAGCCACAACAGTCTTGCTTTGCAAAAACAAAGTCTAGAACTAAATGAAAACTTTGTACCCTGATAACAGAGTCAGCTAAAACAAAGGGCAAAGAAGTAACAAAAAAAAACCCTGAGACCTCAAGGACTAACAAATGCCCTTAGGTATCTGATAATGACTTATCATCTTAAGCCATGCAGATGAACCAGTTGCACTTATCATATACACTCAAAGTATTTCTTCAACATACTTGTAAAGTGTATCCTTGGAGCTGACAGAAGTACTCAACCACGCTTAGGCGGGAGTAATTTGAGCTAAAGCATAAGCGAGAAAACCCTTGGGAAGATAAGTATTGATCGAGAGCAGGGAAAGCAACTTGCATGTACGAGAGATGTCAACACATTAAAGCAACCCTAGGCACACAAGTGCACGTGTACTTTACTTCCAGTTTTCTTCTAGTTTAGTTATTACTAATCATGTAACTACTAACAGTGTATCTCCCTTTGTCTATAAAAGGGAGGTTAGTAGTAGTGATAGGTAACAGATTCCACCTCTAGAACACACTTCTTCTTCTAAGTGGGATCTTCTTCTTCATAAGTTTAAGAGAAGCATTTGTCATTGCTAGGGATAGTATTCCGCAACTATCCCTAGTAATCGCCTTCACCCTCAAACTCTTGTGTGAGACTGATACTATAGTGATGTACAAATAGGTATTATTAGTTGTTCATGGTCAAGATTGTGTAACCTTGTACATATCGATAATAAACATAAGTTATTTTCATTTGCTCAAGCTTTTGTTTATACAATTCATGGTGTTGCACAAAAATATCGGACCAACACATATGACATTTAGATGACCCCCATCTATAACTGGCTATCCCATGGCATCCTCCCTCCTTAAAAGGTGGATGCACTGAGAAGCAGGTGGAAAGCCATCATGTATTCTGTTGGAGTATGCTCGTGTCATAATAAATAATTATATGACTAAACATATGTGAGCCTATGGGGTCACACACTTATACACAGAGACATTATTTTATAGATTGTATTTATCGTATTTAAAATATATAAATGACTACGTAACTCGGGATCTATAACGGGCCATTAAATACTATGTTAGACTTAGCGTTTTTGAAGCGGACCAACAATGGGCAAGCTCATTGTGGGCCCGTTATATGGCCGGCCTAAGGGGAGGGCTTGGAAGGGATCATGGAGGTTTTGCCATGCTGGCAGTCCGTGTGCTCCTTGAGTCCTTTTCCACCCTTAGATAAAATCCCAATCCCCTGAGCCGTTTGATTGAATTCCATGAGGTGTCTCGACCAATAGAGGCTTGCCATGTAGCCATTCGTGCGTCTCTGCTCTTCTCTGACACTCTGGCATCTTCTAGAAACTCAATGATTGGACAATCATGCCCTTAATTATGGTAAATTTGAGGGGTAAAGGATTAGGGTTCTAAGGTGCTGGGTAAATTGGGGGAAAGGGTAACTTTTGGGGGAAATAGAAACGCGGGTGTGGGTTTTTTTTATATTTATTTGACTTGTATTTAATAAGGGTTTGACCGGGTTTGTGATTGGGTATTGGGTATTGGTGATGGACTGGGCTGGTGGGTTTAACATTGAAGTGGGCTTGGGATTTATTAATAGATCCGGGTATAGGGTTTTAGAGATTAGGAATTGTAGTTTTACAATTATAGGGACCAATTGTGTATTTGCTGAATTTTCAAGGACTGATTTTTGCCAATTCTCCAAAATAAATCCAAGGGTTATTCTTGTCATCTGGTGAGATTCTGAGGGTTGACTTTGACTTTTGAGCAAAAATATCTCTCCCGGCTTCGGCTTTAAATCTTTTCCTAATCTCGTGCTCGTTTTCCTGGTTTTTTCTGTGTCTTTTGTCGTTTTTCGTTTATCCGTTGCCTGCACATATATAAACACAAAAACACAATATCTTTTGGCATTTTGGTTAGTTTTTGGTCTATTTGGGTCCGGTTTTGGTCAAGAAAAGGTATGTGTTTAAGCCATTTTCTACCTACACACTTTAATTTAGATGGGCTTGGACCACATTTTAGCCCACTTTCCTTTGGGCCCTTAGTAGGGTATCTAAAAATAGGACACTTGCCTCTACATACAACCCTCACCCTATTTTTATCATTTTTCCATATATATAACTGTCTTCTAGTACCAATTGCATGTGCAGCCACAAGGTCTGTGACAGTTTTTTTATCCCCAAATTCCTGCCCAACATAGAATGTTTCACTGCAGCTACTTGCATTTTGGCCCTCACACTGCTTTGCTCTTTTTCTCCTTAAGTTTCTAAGAGTTTTCTTTCTTTTACCATCATTTTCAGAATCAGTTGCACTCTCAAAATCATCCAAATCTAAGGTTTCTTCAACCTGACTATCATCTGGAACTTCTATATTAACAGACTGACTTCCAACCCATTCTGCATCTTTCTCTGTGTTTTGATAATACTCTTTCATATCCACATCCACATCATTCATAACATGTTCATCATCAACTATGTAGTCACTATCTTGACTATCATCTGACTCACTACTACTCTCAGTCATAGAAACACTTGCTTCATCAGAACTATCATCCCTATTGTCACTATCACTCTTAGAAACACTTGCTTCATCAGACTCCACTTCATCAGGACTGACAGCCCTTTTTCTCTGCTTAGCAGGCCTCTTAAAAGGCCTCCTAAAAGGCAACTTACTTAATGAACTAGGCCCTGTTTTTGCTAAATTAGCATCAACTTCATCATCTTCACCATCTCCCATACTAAGCAACATAGGCATCCTAGGCTTCTTAAAGGGCTTTCTAACTAAAGATGCACTAGGACCTTCATCAACAATTTCCTCAATCATCACTCTCTGTGGTGTCTTCCAAAAAGTCTCCAATACAGTTTGCTCATGTTCAATATACACTTCAATAAGTTTGTACTTATCAACATACCTAACTAAGTTCAACACATCCCCATCATTTCCTAATGCTTGTAACCCATAATCTAAATCATTGTTAGGTATTTTGAAATGATAGTACATTACAGAATCTTTCCTCTTGTAACCTAATTTTTCAATCATATCATTGATTTCTAAAACTGAAAACAGATCCACATCAATGAAGTCTATAAAATTATGGGTCCCTTGTATGTACTTTCTACCTGGACTTTCAGTGAAGAATCCACCATGATGTATCTTCAATGAGAACATGTTTGGAAATTTACCTACAAATGACCAAATGAGTTTCAAAAAATTAGGGTTTCTGCTTCAATTTACCTACGAACCAGATATTACAATTATGGTTAGCAAGATTAACACTTACTATATGCTTCTTGTTCGTCCACTGGATCTTCATAATCACGAATTCGCCATTCAGCGACCACCATTGCAAACAATTAGGGTTAGCAAGATTCAATTAGGTATTTTGGTGTTCGTGTTTTGATTTTGATTTGTGTTTTGATTTTCGTTTGTGTTTTGATTTTCGTTTGACTGAGTATAAGAACAGACTTAAAAGAAGATCGACTGAGTAGGTGTGAGATAAAAGGTCTAAAATACCCTTGATTAAAAAGAGTTAACTGCCACGTGTCCCACTTAACGAGACAAACTTTTCACCGTTAGTCCTTTTGGATGTATTGTGTTTCACTTTTACTAACGGAGGGATGTGTATGTCGCAACTTTTTTGGGAGGGATGTATCGTGTGAAATTAACCAAACCACAGGGATGTATTTTGGAGTTTACTCTAATTATTATGAAATACTCTTCATCATCAGCAGAAGTTTTGTCATCAAAAGTCTCGGGCGGGAGGGTCGGGATGAAATACTCATTAGAAAGTATACCTCCCCCCAGACTAATATCTTCCTCAAGATCAAAGTAGAAATGATCGTATTTAGGAGGAGATAACAAAAGAGAGAGTTCATCGGAGAACTCCTCGTGATAGAGATCATTCAATTCGAAAAGAAATGAATCATATTCGGGAGGAGAGATATGAGCATGAGAAGTGGTACTGCCACTACTCGTCTCCTCCGAATGATCAATATCAAAGTAGAAGGCTTCAAAAGCCGGGATAGAGAAATTAGAATGAGAATTGGGATTGCCACTATTCTCGTTTTCAGCATCAAATATGAAACTCTCATATCAGAATAAGCTAATAAGCAGATGGTGCAGTTACAATCCCATGCAGAAACAAATGACCAAACACCCTAATTGCAGCTTATTTAAAATCCAGGCAACAGCTTATTGAGGGAATCCAAAAGCAGACACAAAGAGCTTCTATGACAAGCTACTTATAAGCCAAGAATGCCCAAAATCTAACAACCAATTGACACTAAATTGAGGCAAAGAACAGATGCTAATAGGAACTGCAATGATTGCAGGCCTGAGCACAGTCCTAAGGCTAACTTGCAGACTTATAATAAGCTATTAAATAAGCTACACAGTGAAATTCAATCTCAGAAAACTCAAACCAGCACTGTAAACTACTTATAGATTCAATTTCATGCAAAATTTCCAAGAGATTAAGCTGATAAATGGCTGAGATCAGCAGTCACTTAGTGCAAGTCTGCACAAGTGTTCCTGATGCAACAGGAATGTGATTTGCCCCTTATTTCTTTTGAAACTTGACCAAACCACACCAAATCCTGGAATCTCTCTTTAACTACTATTATGGACTCAGAAATGCCAAAAGTTGGCTCAGATAAGCTCAGCTTATCTGAAAGCTTAATAAGGCAGTTGTGATTCTTACTTTGCTCCTATAAACCAAGATCCTCAAAACACATCAAAATCACTTAAATCCTATAGAATTCTGCTTGTCCAACCTTAATTAAGCCTAACCAAAACCTTCCTAATTGCAGATGAACAGTAGTGACAGCTTATGTCCTAAAACAAACCCTATCCCAAACACCCTTTTAGATAATGCATTTGCAATTTTAAAACTAGAGTCCACCAATTAAACTTGAAATCCTAACTTTTTTATTTCTACTGACTTAATTAACTACTATTAAGCTATTTCTTACTATGAATAAGCATTTAATAGAAAATAAGCTAATTCTACTATTTTTTACATTTTATGGTTTAATAATCAAAGCCGAGATCTATTACCTATTAACTAAGTGACAAGCTCAAATAAGATCAATGATGATATTGGTATTCAAAATAAGCACTGAAAAGCTAAAAATAAGCAATTGACTAATTATAAGCTACTGACTTATATTAATAAATGAATTCACTAGTGAATGCAGGCTGGAAGTGAATGAACCAAGTGTCAATTTAACCCAGGCTTATTCTATTAAGCCAAAAATACCCAAATAAGCCTTCCAAGTCAGCTTATTCTCCACCACAGCATATTTGACCATCTCAGTTGACTTTTGTTGACTTTTGATAATTTGAGAGACTGATTTTGATTCAATGCCTAATCAGCTTAACGAAAGCTATATGAAGCTAGATTAAGCTTAAACTAGTAGTAAAACAGCTTATTGAAGCTGGCTTTTCTGAATATTTTTGTACTTTTGAATATTTGTCAATATTTTTGGATTTTTGAAATATTAAACACTAATGAGAGAAAAACTTTTGATAAACTAAATTTATAAAATATAAGCTGACAAAACAAGAGTAAATAAGCTAAGTTGAGATTAAAAACAAGCTAAGAGATACAAATTTAAAGAAAACTAAAACTGAATTTCATTAATCAAACTTGAAGTTACAATAGGAAATATAAAACTACAATTCAGAACTCATTTTAACAGCATAACCTTACTAAAAAAAAACTACCCCCTAACTAATGAAGATGAATCCTCTATTTATAGCCGAGAGGAGAACCTTCTAGCTTTTTCCATGCTGGCAATCCGTGTGCTCCTTGAGTCCTTTTCCACTCTTAGATCAAATCCCAATCCTCTGAGCCGTTTGATTGAATTCCATGAGGTGTCTCGACCAATAGAGGCTTGCCACGTAGCCATTCGTGTGTCTCTGCTCTTCTCTGACACTCTGGCATCTTCTAGAAACTCAATGATTGGACAATCATGCCCTTAATTATGGTAAATTTGAGGGGTAAAGGATTAGGGTTCTAAGGTGCTGGGTAAATTGGGGGAAAGGGTAACTTTTGGGGTAAATAGAAACGCGGGTGTGGGGTTTTTTATATTTATTTGACTTGTATTTAATAAGGGTTTGACCGGGTTTGTGATTGGGTATTGAGTATTGGTGATGGACTGGGATGGTGGGTTTAACATTGAAGTGGGCTTGGGATTTATTAATAGATCCGGGTATAGGGTTTTAGAGATTAGGAATTGTAGTTTTACAATTATAGGGACCAATTGTGTATTTGCTGAATTTTCAAGGACTGATTTTTGCCAATTCTCCAAAATAAATCCAAGGGTTATTCTTGTCATCTGGTGAGATTCTGAGGGTTGACTTTGACTTTTGAGCAAAAATATCTCTCCCGGCTTCAGCTTTAAATCTTTTCCTAATCTCGTGCTCGTTTTCCCGGTTTTTTCTGTGTCTTTTATCATTTTTCATTTATCCGTTGCCTGCACATATATAAACACAAAAACACAATATCTTTTGGCATTTTGGTTAGTTTTTGGTCTATTTGGGTCCGGTTTTGGTCAAGAAAAGGTATGTGTTTAAGCACATACCAGCATGTAAATATAATATATGTCCAGTTTGATTACGGATTCAAAATTTGAAAATTATTTAAATATGAAATTACATTTCAGTTATGATTTTTTAACAAATTGAGATAATTTAGGAGTATAATTGAAACTATGATGGAATCATTTGAATTTTAATCAAATTGATACATATCTTGAGTTTTAAAAAATAATCCGTTTTGAAAATAATTTGGATACAAAATTTGGATCCATTGTATTTGATTCCACATATAGCACAGGATCCTTAATTGGGTCAAGTTAAAAAAAAAATATTGATTAACTTTGTACATTCATTCCTAAAATTAAAAATTAATAAATGGTTATGATTTCCCTATTATTAGTGCATATATTCCTAATTTATAAATTCTAAACAGTATATATAATATCTACAAACATCTCAAAACAAAACACACACATACCACATAAATAAAAAATACTCTCAAAACATTTCGAGTACTACAAAAAAATGTGAATCCATTGAGTCAAGTTCATCAAACTCAGAACCGCAAAATGATCCTGATAAGAATATTAGTGTTGTAGACGCAAAAGCAGAAACTCATACATCTGATCATGAGCATGGTAACAATAAGGAAATCAATAAGGAAGAACCTTCAGGAAAACCTAAAGGTAGTGTAAACGTAAAAATATATTACAAAGTATTTCAGTTTTTATATTTTCATTATGTTATATAACTTTATTACGATTAGCATTTTTTTTTTGATGTATTGAAACAGATGAAGCATGGTTAAATTATAAAGACATTTGGCACAAGATTAATAAGAATGAAAACGGAAGTTGGAATAACATGATGACTAAGGTAAAAAAGGCTGATGAAATGATCAAAGCCCTTCGTGAAGCTGGACATCACATAACAGATGATGTTGTTGTTGACCACAACGTTAGCGACGATGAAGACTAAGCTTCGTTCTTATGTTTTATTATTTAAGCTTAGTTTGTTAAAACATTCTCACTTTGAATATGTTATTTTGGTGCTTTGGGAATTAGTTTTGTGTTTCATTCGTGTAATAAATTGGATTTTATGCAATTTTTGCATGCCATTGTTATCTTTAATTTAATTCACAAATTTAGTAAAGGGAAATGTTTATACAAAGCTTTGTAAATGGAATCACATAACATTGTTATAGTTAAACAAAAGAAGATGAAATTGAAATGTCTCTAAAATGACAGCTTTAAAATAAGACATAAAAAAACAACTTAACAAAATAATACATCAAACAAAAGATTAACAATTAAACTTGGGTGATTTTTCTGGATCAAATGTTAAATGAACATTTTCATATTCTAAATCATCCAGATGTTCTTCGTCGCTGAAGTGTTCTTGTTCATCAACTTCCAGTTCTTCATCGCTGAAGTGTTCTTGTTCATCAGCTTCCAGAGCTTTCAATCTTCTTTTGATTGCAACATTCAGCTTATTTACCTTTTTCATTTTTCTTTGCTTCATGTTGCTCTTTATCCAGGCTTTCAATTTTTTCTTTCTTGCTTGAGCCTGCATGTTCAAATACAACTGGCCAGGATGCAACAGAGAGCTTGTTGCATCATCTTTTGATTCCGCATTGACTCCATCTAACAAACATTTATATATTTATAAGATTAGCGCATAAAAAGAACATTTATAAACAATCAGAAAATAACCTGTTGACCCAACAAATTCTTTATTAACAGATTCATTTAAGGACTCGCTTCATTGCTTCCTGTTACGTGAAGTAGTATTTTCAATGTATAAATTAACATTTGTGGAAAAACAAAAACAATGCATAATGAAACTGTTATACTTACTTGGGTGGGTTTGCTTCAACTTTACCATTATCAGCAGATCGTTTTGCTATCTTCATTAGAGGAAACATGATGAACAGTTGGGTAATTATATTTTGTTTGTGAATTTTGACGTGTTAAATGGTGAAAAATAAGGAATTTTATAGGGCATTAGAAGTAAAATGAATCGACATTATATTAAATAAGGAAGTGATAAGGTTAGTTTTCCATTTTAAATCATTAAATGTGTACATGTTAATCCTTGATGTGTTGAAGGTTGTTATGTTTTGATTGTAGGAAGGTAATCATTTCCTAAATAATGGGTATGATTTGTTGCAAAACATCCTGTATTTGTTTAGTATGCTGATAGTTTTTGAAAATATTGATTGATTTTGATTCTTTTAATCCATATTATGAGTATCATTTGTTTAATTAAATATGTTGAAGTAATATGATGAAGTAAATTAACCGAATATAAAAAATAAATTGCTAACTATTTTAAATAAAAATAAAAGTGATAAGTATAACTAAAAATTTGTTACATGATGGTTATTCATATACGATACAAAACTTCTTTGAACACGACGTTTGTTGTAGAGTTTGTGTATTCGCCGTCTTTGTCACAACAAAGAACCTTCAAACCTTTTTTCGTCTTTACTCTCAAAACAGCAACATATAGTTGTCCGTGTGAGAATACCGCCTTTGGTAAAAATAGGCCGACTTGGGACAACGTTTGACCTTGACTTTTGTTAATCGTCATACCAAAACAAACTTGAACAGGAAACTGTCTCCTGTTCAATTTGAATGGCATCTTTTTGTCCGTAGGTGTAATGATCATTCTAGGTATAGCACATATACAACCAAGTTTTCCACCTGATATTATCTTGCCTTCAATGATATTGGTTCCCATCCGTTGGATTTGCAACCTCGTACCTTTGCATAGTCCGGCCTTTTGATCGATATTTCGCATACACATGATAGGTGCACCAACTTTTAAAGTTAACCTGTGGTGTGGAATTCCTGACATTTCGATGGTATTTAGAAATTCCGTTGTGTATATCTGTTCATCGAAAATTGTATCAGCATCAAGTATATTAACTGTGTCGGAACTTTCGTAAACTTTCTCTTGACCATCAATTAAAGATAGCATTCTATCATTAATAATGTTGACCATTTCGTGGGTTGGGGCAAGAATAGCTCGTTCTTGAAAATAAACAGGATCCCATAAGTTGGCGCCCAAATCAGGATATGTTTGTTGAATAATGGAACCAACATGATCTTCCGAATTTTCAATCAACATATCTTCTGGAAATTTGACAACTGCCTCACCATCATTATTACCACCAATATTACCATTCCCTATATCTAAAATCCAATCACCAAACTCTTGGATTTCTTTTCTTTCTGATTCTGCAAAACCTAAACCCAACCTCATGTTGACCGTCAATTTCAGTACGGTGCTTTCAGCCCACAAATATGAAGAGTTTATCGTGGCATGTACTACTTCTTGTCTGGTTGCACCAGGTATAACCGGTAGGATCTGACGGAAATCGCCACCAAACACAACGACTTTCCCACCAAAAACCATCTGAGAAGGCGCTGAAATATCTTCTCTGCATATGTCTCTCAAGGTTCTATCAAAGGCCTCAAAACATTATCTATTCATCATAGGTGCCTCGCCCCGTATAATAAGCTTTGGCTGCCTTATCAAATCAGCAAGATCGCTATCTGCTGGTATGCTGCACATTGAATCCTCGACCACATTAATAGGGATAGCAAACCTTGAATGGGCAGTCCTTCTGCCTTCCAACAAAAGTGTAGAAATTCCACTTGATGCCACATTTAATACTATTTCACCTTGAGAACGTAATGCAGCGGACATTGTTTTGTACAGGTATGTCTTGCCAGTACCTCCGTACCTGTATACAAAGAACATGCCGCCTTTGTTGTGTAAAGCAGAATCCATTACTTGTGAATAGATTCCTTTCTGCTCGGTTGTCAAGCTACCGTACAATTGCTGATGTTGTTCTCGGCAACGTTGTACGCCATCTCGTCATATATCAATCGGTTATACGAATCCATTGCGTGATCTTGATTAGGGTATGGCATGTTTTGAATATTCTTTAGACTTTTGTTGTTACACAAAAGCATGTGTTCAATATAAGTGAGGCATATGTTATACCTCTGAACATCTGAAAGCTCAAGACCTGCATATTTAATCAGTGCATGGATTATGTATTCGTTTGTGTATGTTGTTACTAAAGTGTAACAATCCTTATAAATGTATATGTTTTATTTTTTGTTCAATGAATGATATGTACAAATTGACAATTAATTCAGTTGTACGTTTGTTGGAATGGTTTATAACGATGAACTATTCCTATAAGCCAAGACAGTTTGCAAATAATTTAAGTTTTACTTTTTCGTATTTTGAGAAATTAAAAAATAAATGTGCAATTGCAAAAATCCTATTGTACATGAATGGAAGATTTAGATGAAAAAAAACAACATCCTATACTACATGTTTGAATATGATTTCTCCGTTACAATTGAAAGTAAAGTACCTGGATCATTGCCTTTTTTTCGCTCAACGCGTTCAACATCTGCAGCCAAAACATGCCACGTTTTCTCCCATACAATGTCTGGTCGAGACATGCTGTCAGTCATGATGAGCATAACAAAAAATGACCGCAGATAATCTCCCATTCCCCATAAACTCGCTTCCAATATAGCATCGACGTACTCCTTGTCGTTCTCCAACAGCCCATGAGCAAAGCAAGCATCCTTATACGTAGGATAAACAACATCATCATGGGTCTTAAGTTCAACCCACTCCTTAACACCTTTGATCTTGTTAAGCAAAATACGTAAGTAAAAAAGCTCTCCCCAAGAAGGTGGAACATGATGTATACGTCCAAGGCTTTCACCTCTTTGTCTGCGTTGCCATTTCAACTCTTGAGGTTTCCAAACATAATATTTAGGAAATTCTACATAAAGAAGAGTTTGGGCAAACGTATCGGTCTGGTTTGTTTCCATCCACGCCAGGAACTTGTTCTCGTTGGCTGATGCCTTTTCAAGTTGGTAATCAATACTTTCAGCGGGATCAAACACCACAGACTGTTCGTTCTCCAAATGAAATGGTAGGCGCTCTACAGATGGAAACCTGTAATGAATGTCATAGCCAAAAATATGCCAAGCCGCCTCACATGCAGATAAATAGCGACAATCATAGAAGTCTTTAATCTCATCAGCCTCTTCGTCCTCTAAACCAACTGTCACCCTATCTGGTCCTTTGTTTATGTACTTGAATAAGTATTTGATAGAACCAATCTGATTGCAATATTCAACATTTATGTGAGACTGGTATCGTCTAAGCAAACCTGGATTGTAAGGCACAACGTAACCGTTATGCAAATTGACTCCACTTTTCTTGATGGTTGTACCATCATTCCTCCTTTTATACTTTGCATAACCGTTTTCATCAATTGTTGTGGTTTCATTAAACTGATTAGGGAAACCCTTGGTGCATTTGAAATGAATGGTGCATGGACATGTTGGATGCTCGGCTCCACACGGACAATGCATCATGTGATCAGTCACAATCTGATACAACTCAGGGTCTTCATACTTGTCAGGAATTTCGGCTGATATAAACTGATCAATCCGCCCAGGTGTGGTTAGCTTATCCTCAGCTTCAAGCCAAAGTAATATATGACAATGTGGGAGTCCTCTCTTTTGAAACTCAACTGTGTAAACAACTGTAATAGTTAAATTAAAAAAAAGTTATAGAATCAGTAACTAATAAGGCTGATCCCTACCAATTTTGTTATTAATTGAATATAAAAAATTAAATGAACATCTGGTGTTAATAACTTACGTGCTTTAACACGTCCAAATGTACACTTCTCCCTGAATTCTTTTATGAGAGTGTCTAGTTTGATTTTGAAGACCCTTGTTGTTGCATCAGGCCTGTCCTCAGATTTCATACCCTTTGCCTCCATCATTCGTGAAATCTCAGGCCTATTAGGGTTACATGTAAATGTAATGAATAAGTCAGGGTATCCATAGGACTTGCAAATTGTCATGGCATCCAAATAGTTCTACATCATATACCTAGGACTGCCGGTGAATGACGATGGCAAAATAATATTTTTACCCCGTAATTTAACACCAGAGTCTCCATTTTGTGCCAAGTCTGCCAATTTTGCGTATGTTTCAGTTCTTAACTCCTTATTTTTGTTTCTGATAAACAACATGCGTTCAGCCTCAACCATTGTGTATCCGTCCACAAGAAACTGCTGAAACAATCTCCTACCATTTAGTATCAAGGAATATTCTTTTTGCCTGTCTTGAATTCTGTATGCGAACCACTCCCTCATTGTTACGCGTTTCTTTTTGTCATCTGGGGTCGCGTCCGTAACGTCCGCGTGGTAAATATCAGTTCTGTATCCATCTTCGGCATAAGGAAAAAGCAAAGGATATTGAAGTGGGAGGTATGAGACATGCAACTCACTTATTCTTTTGAGATTGCCATCTTGTTTGTGCAAAATAATATCTCTACTATTTGTGGTAGAGTCAAAATCACCGACTATTAAGGCGGCAACCTCAGATGAAGTTGGTAGGTTATATTGCCTACCATCGCGCGGTCTTGCACCAATAAGCTTAAGCTTATACTGTTTGTCATCACGTGCAGATGAAATTCGTTCCCCAGCCATTCGAAACTTAGCAACCAACGGATTATTTTTGTCAAGCATGTCACGTAAATCACAGCTTAGCTGGTAGTCAAGTTTATTTGTACTTGATTATGTTGATGGGTCGTTGCTGCATAAGAAAGGAAAAGCATATGTTAAATAAAAATAAAATGAAAATGCTGTTTACCAACTCTAATCAATTTAAAAAGTCTAAATGCATTATATTTTCAATGAGTCAGGATATATAAAATGTTAATTTGATTTACAAACTTGACAACGTTGGTCCTATTTCGAATCTCATTAGCGGTATCGAAAATATATAGCTGAGAAAATTTAGGAGGCTTTCCTTTTTCAGGCAACAAAGTACCAATTTTATGTAAATTCTGTCCTTGTATCCGGTAGCAATATGGACCGCGACCAACATTAACAAACTTATCTTGTTTACCGCCCATGGACGTGAATATAAACATAGAATTGTAACGCCTGATATTATCAATAAATGAGGAACTCTTAGGGTGTTCTTTGTTCATAAGTTGCTTCAAAGGTTTTGGTGGATCTTTAAGTGCGATAGGCAGCTTAACCTTTCCTGTTCCACAAAAAAGAGAAAATGCATCTTTAACACAATTGCCATCACCACGTATAGTCTCATGATACCACAACATTGCACCGCATTTTGCACATTCTACATTTGGATCTCCATGATCAATGTAATCTGTAATTGGAAAAGTTAGATGTAATAAATTATATTAAAAATTGCATATACTTTTGAAAGATTTGTAACATTAATTTTTATCTGTAGTGATGTAAAGATTGTGCGTACCATCACATATACCATAAAATCGACGTGATTCTGCTCCGGCATCATCTTCCATATCAAATTCTGCGAAGTTAATACGACGTGAACTTTTACGAACGCCCATTTTACCTTTTAATGGTCGCCTATCAGTAGCCATCGTTGAACATTGTACATTTGATCGTTGGTTTGTATTAGATGATGTTGATCCTGTTAATAATAGAATAAGTATATTAAATCAATTTTGTTGATAGATAACAAAAAACTTAACAAGATAGTTAGCACTTACCTAAAGTAAAGTTCACAGGACTCGGAGTGACAAACCGTGTTCTTTGGTTACTCATATTACCTGAATTAAATTAACATTTAATGAATTTTTAACACATAAGTCAATTACAAAAAATGATAGTGGAAAATATCTGAAATATCTTATTTGATATAGATACCTTTTCTTATATTTGGGACAGCTGAGTTTCTTGGCGTGGAAGCATCAACTACTGTAGACTTAGGTGTCCTGGAATGAAGATTAATATGGTGTTGTGATGGCGTTGTTAATGTGTTTGTAACGTGGGAGGTCCGTAGGGTTTGAATATTCATCGACTTAGGTGTCCTGGAGCGAAGATTAATATGGTGTTGAGATGGCGTTGTTAATGTGTTTGTAATGTCGGAGGTCCGTGGAGTTTGAATATTCAACGACTTAGGTGTCCTGGAGCGAAGATTAATATGGTGTTGAGATGGGGTCGTTAATGTGTTTGTAACGTGGGAGGTCCGTGGAGTTTGAATATTCACCGACTTAGGTGTCCTAGAGCGAAGATTAATATGGTGTTGAGATGGGGTTGTTTATGTGTTTGTAAGTTGGGAGGTCCGTGGAGTTTGAATATTCACCGAATTCACAGCTGAAAATATTATTAGAATCAAAAAGTTAATCCTATATTATATAATGTCATTTATAGTTGATGGATACAATAGGCAAGTCAACAATAAGTAATTGTGAAGATGTGGCTTACGTGTTGAAATGTTACATATTCATTGACGTGCCTTTGGTCTAGATGTCACCGTTGACACTCCACTTGATGAGCCACTACCATAAGTATTAGTATGTCTTTGGGTTGACATTGGTGTTTCTGTTCTTGATCCTGAAACAAAATCCAGTTACATGAAAATAATAATAGTCGCCAAATAAAACTAACATGTTAATTAAGGAGTTGGAACTGTATTTACTTAACGAATAAACTCACTCTTTTCTGAATTGTTTAGTCTTGTTGTTACAACACTTGTCTTGGATTGTAACACATTGTTTGGGTTCAAATCAAAAGACGATGGAGGTAAAAGGATATCGGAAGCTTGACCATTTGGTGTTGGGACATTTGCTGAAACTGAGGAGGATGTCGTCCCTGCAAAGTTAACATATAATGGAATGAAACATAAATAAAAATTGATCTATAAGTATAAAGCATGTATTTGTTAATGTTTTTGTTTTTATGACAACCTATGTTTTTATCTTTTTTTGATGGCCTCCCAGGACGTCTAGTGGCCAAGTCATCGGTTAAACCTGTTTATATTAATAAACGAAATAGATCAATTAGTGTGAGGACATATATTGGTAGGATTGGTAATATAGTGTGAGTCTTATAAAGGTTTTGCGTATGAAACCTATGTTGTTATCTTTTTTTTGGGCATCCCAATAAGTTGAGTAGCTAAGTCAATCTCTAACACTGCAAATAGGAATTATAATAATACGTTAGATGGTTATTATGATTAATTTTATATACTGATAATAAAAGAATGATAATACAAAAAAAAATATGATACCTGGGTTGTTATCTGTTTTTTACGCCTCCCAGGACGTTGAATAGATAAGTCTTCATCTAAAAATGCAAATAGGATGGATAATTTCAAAATACGAACATATTTAAAATTATTATGATGATCTATATAAAAAAAATAATTGAAAAATAATGTAAACATAATTATATGAAATATAGGTGACTTGTATATATTGATAATATAAGAATGATAATACAAAAAAAAAGTATGATACCTGGGTTATCTGTTTTTTTACGCCTCCCAAGACATTGAATAGATAAGTCTTCATCTAAAAATGCAAATAGGATGGATAATTTCAAAAGACGATCATATTGAAAATTATTATGATGATCTATATAACAAAAATAATGTAAACATAATTATATGAAATATAGGTATTGTTACTTTGTGTAATTTCAGCAAGTGGACGTCTAACAACACTTCGAGTAGGTCGCTTGCTTATGTCAATTAAAGATGAACTTCGTAACGATCTTTCTGATTGTAACGGCCATCATGAGAGTCACTTTGTTGTAGTTTTTTGTTACAAACACGATGACTATCGTTCATGATAGTGGAATTGACGTTTAATCCATCGATTTTCTCTTTACCTTTCTGCTTCTTGTTGTTCATGTTTTTGAGAGATTGCCTATTTTTTTAGTTGATGAAAAAATGAATGATAGACTTCACTGTAACAAAATTTCATCCGCTATGTTTAACAATAAGTGTTGACAAACATTTGAAATTTAGATTGCATTAATTTAGGAGGTCACATTAATTGATATATATTTTGTAACCTAAAAATGTAAATAGGCATTACTTTCCCATATTAAGCGTGTGAGTTGTTATGTATATTTGCAAACACATTTTATGTAAATATGTTAACGTTTTTAAAATTTAGTTGATAAAGGTAAATTTATAAAATAAACATTTTTACGTATCATTATCTTATTCATGTATAATGATGTATATGGATTAGTAAAGGATAAAACTCTTGGTAACGTGTATTATACATTCAATAGGGTAATCATCACAAAACTATACAACTTGACTGATAACTTTAATCTCTCATCTACTATCACATTTCTCCATAAAAAATTTCAACATCTCACACAGTGATTGATGTTCTTCCTCTGGTTTTCCAAAGCATCAGGTAACCTTTTTTTTTTTTTTTTTTTTTTTTTTTTTTTGATTTCTTTCTTTTTTTTATCACATGCATGTGTTTAGATGATGATATATCTAATGATCCTCAAATTATTTAATGACTAATTACATTATTAAAAAGAATGAGTAATTGCATTTCCAGTTATATATGTAAATAAAATTAGGATTATTATTTTACAATGTTTGGATCGTATGAGTTACTTATTAGTTATAATTAGGTTACGACAACAATTTTTAGTTAGTTATTGTTTTTTAAATTAAATGTGGTAAAAATGTAATCCATTGTTGGTTTGAAAGTAGATAATTAGTTTAAATTGGCTTGTTAAAGCAAAATTATGAATTATGAAATTTCATGCTGATCGATCATTAGGGGTAGATAGGTAGTAGAGTTTGAAAAAACCACAAAATACAGAGTCTATTTCAAAAGGTTCAAATAGTAGATTATCTTGTTAGTTTTATGTGTATTATGACACCTATAAAATTACTTTGGTAGGATTATGGATACTATAGAGTTTGTGATTGCGATAAACCCGAAGACCAATAAACATTACCAGGTATTTCAGTGCTTGATGTTATGATGTTGGAATAAAATAATGTTAGTACACTTTGTAAAAGTAATTTTTTTGCAATATGTTTGAAGATACTACCATCTGTTTACCTCCGGGAAGGATACAATGGGAATCATCATCTGTATTTGACTGGCCACCAAGGGTATAAATTCAAAGTATCTTTAACTTTAAGAAGGAATGGGACAATAGAGGTTCATGGTGCTAAATGGAGACAGTTTGTTTTGAGACACTTTGATGATGGACTTTCACTATTGCATTTCGTTGAGGAGGGAGAGGACTCCTTTTATGTGACGGGTTATAATGCAAAAGGAATAGAATTTGGTGGCTATGAACGATTGACTGGAAGGATGCCGAGGTATATGACTCGTCATCACCCTTACCCAAATATACCACAGGTATTCGATATTAACTTTATTTAAGTTGAATGAAATCAGTAATTGCGTATAGAATTAAATTGTTGTTTTTTTGACAAAAATTAATTATTGATTATAAATTTATTTGCAGACAATCGATGCCTCTTTCTTGGCAGGAGTAGCGCAAAAAGCAAACATGGTTGTTTTGGCTAATGGGTACATGTTTCAGGTGCGTGTGGAACGTGTTAATGTGGGGACAGTTGAAAATCCATGCTATGCTTATGAAATAGGAGAGGGTTCATGGAAACCTGTGGTTAAACATCTTAAACTTCAAATGGGAATGACAATAGTGTTTGCAAAAAAACCTTTTGATCGGTTGTGGTTAATGGCATTCGACCTTGATGGGATGACACACACGGATGTCCAATTTCATGGTGCAAATCGTTTAAGAAAAGTTCAACTCAAATTAGAATATCATGAACGCCGTAAGTTATACAACTATTATGCTTGCAGTTTGAATTATGTCATATATACATACTTAGTAATACAACTGTATATAAAATGTTATTTGCAGTTGAATAAGGTATGTGTAAATTTAAATGATTTATGTGCACTTGCAGATGATGATCGAATGAAACATATCTGCCAATGGGAATCACACAGAGAACACTACAAAGAAGCTGATGATACGTTCTATAAGCCTTACGCATCAACCGTGGATAAACAAAGACTGGTATTTACAAAAAAATTAATTATTGTACTGCATAATGATTTGCATATAATTATCTATCAACAACCCTTCCCTTGAACATCATGCTGCAGACGATACCGTCTAATTTCTGTGATGAACACCAAATGCACATGTATAATCATGCAGTGATGAAGCACCAAGATTATCAAAAAATGATGGTTGTGAGAAGGGTACCACACAGTGATAAACCGTGGAGGACCAATCACATTGCTGTCTATGGGATGTGGACACAATTTCCAAGTGACTGCTCTTTCGCCTATGACAAAGTAATAAGGTTCCGCTTGATGCACTTTATTGACGACGTTGATCTGGGTGAACAAATTCCAGTGTTCCATCTCTGCTGATATGTAAAAATGGGCTATTTCCGTTTGTCTGTGTCTTTGATGTGTTTTGATCAGGAACTTAACATCTTGTGGACAATGTGTCTTTATAATGTCTAAGGGTCAATGCTTTTGGTTAGGGTTGTCTGTTGAAAAATAATATGTTATGAATATGTATTAGGAGGAACTTATGGTGGAACTTATGGTAGTGGTTTAATCTGGAACAACTTATGGTTGTGTTTAATGTATCAAATGGTATGAATGTTGTTTTCCATTTGAACCTTTATTTATATTCCTTTGTGTAAATCAAATATGCGTTGCATCATTGTTAATAGGTATAGTTTTAAACACAGCTGAGAATCGCGTTTACAACTGCACAGAACAATATGTTGATGGTGTAAATGTTATATACACTTCCGGATTGTGAGAGACAACATCAAGCGTTACAATGAATCGTAAAAAACACAAAATTTTATGTAGCAATAGTATAAGTTCGCCTACGAATTGTGAGAACAAATTTTATCAAGTATACACAAATAAAACCATAAATTAGAAGAATCAATAACATCGACATAAGAATTTAAGATTGTTTGTAACATATTTTATTAATTAGAAAACATCATGCTATTTGAATAAGATTATAGAGCTTCAAAAATCATCATCGGTATCATCATCATCGGTACGAACAGAATCTTGAGTTTCGTCATCAATGAAACCGTCTAGATCATCTCCATCATCAATTGATCGCTCACTATAGAGGTCAGAATGTTCTAAATCCTCTTCGGCTCCTTCATCAATGTATTTGTTAGCATTCTCTAAACCATCAAAACCTTTCGGAAGATCATTGATATTTACCCACACAACATCTTCACTTAGATAATTTTGTTTATCAGGATCTTCATCAGTTTCCTCATCAATGAGAGAATAGTTGTAGTGCTTATTTTTGGTAGGTGTAGGATCTTCATCATCAAGAACCTACGTTTCAAAATAAAAACATATTTACAAAACTATTATGTCGTATATAGTTTTTAGTAAACACACAAAAAATGATATTGATTGTATATAGTTCATACCACTTTTCCAATCTTTTGAGGTTGATCGTCAAATGTTGTTGCATCCGCAACATTCGCTACCTTGTCATAATCTGACGAACTAAGATCGACAACATTGTTGTTTACAACGTTTCCATTTTTAGTTAACCTTCTACGTTTACTTGTTTTTTGAATAGTCTGCAAATGATAGAAAAGAAAAAACACAACAATATTGTAACTACAATGAACATATTTTTGTAACACAAATATTCTTTTGGTAATCATACCATTTCGTCATCTGATGATATATCAATAATGGATACTTCATTTTTAACCACATCATTAGTAGTTGATGCACAATGAATGCCATCTTCATTGGATTTCTGCAATGATCAATAGATGGCACCTTTTAACATATATGTATAACACATCTAACAAACAAAAAATACTACTAATGCAAAAAACAAAATGGCAAACAAAATGTATACCTTTGGGGATCCTGTGTTTGCCATCTATAAACATTTTTTTAAGAAACGTATATAGTTTGATAATGTTGAAAATTAGCATGAGTTTATATAGAGTTTATTGGTGAAGATATTTTTGTATTGTATTTTCAAAATATTTTTATATTAATGACTACTAATTTATGCCTAATGATATCTTGTTATTTGAATTTGAATATATTTTACAATAATATTGGGATCATTGCCTAAAATATATGAACTAACTATAGATAATTCTTAACACATCAAAATTTAATTTATACGTTATTTATTTATTTATTTATTTTTTAAACTTTAATGGTGAAAAAATAAACATAAATGTTGTAGGTTTGATTTGTTAAGCCCATAATTGTCATATACACCACAACCCATTATTGTTTACCCATCTTTGCACATAAAGGCCAATATCATTTTATTAATTTGTGTAGTTACAAGTTATAACTGTGATTAAAAAATATACATACTTTAGAAAAAATAAATTGGATTCAAATTGTCTTGAATACAATGATTGCATTTGCAAGTTGTATCTTGGTTATAGTGAGATACTGAGAACACGGCTACATTAATACCTGCTATCACTTCACAAAGACTTTCCATCTAGACTTTGGAACTCATCTACTACGACTCTCTCAACTAAAAACAGGGTACTATCATTGACGCAAGGTTTTTTTTTTTTTTTTTTTTTTTTCCTTTTTATTTATTTAATTATGTTGGTTAATCTACCGATTGCAAATGCATGTTCGTCATTTGTATGATAATGTTTATTGTTAGAACAAATATAACTGCCAAAAACGTTTCGGTTACCATCAAATAAACGATTCAAGATGCATGTGTAGTAGTATTGTACTGATCTTAAGTTAGTTATGATATTGCATCCTCTGATAATAAGAAAACATGGGTTTTAGTATTAATATGCAAGATCAATAAATTAGTTTTGATGTTTTATGTTTAACCGACATGTATGATGATTTTAGTTACAAAAGGGAAAGATATTTTGCTTGATGTTAGGAATGTTTTATAAAAAACATGTTTAATGAAAGATGTAATATTAGTTAATCGTAATGAAAGATATCCTAAAGTAAGATTAGTAATTTTAAAGACATGTATGAATTAATTGTTAGTTGTGATGTAATACGACTTGGTTAAGTAGTTAAGCAAGATCACTTTATGCAACTGAGTATATGTATCAACATTGTATGAAAGTATGTAATACCATTTGTAGGCAAAGAATTTGGCAAAAGTAAACAAAGATTTTCATTGTTAATAGGCTTGCAAAAAATAGAGCTTTTAGATACTGTGGAAGAATGACATAAACGTGTGAGGTAGATTATAGACATCTATTTCGTACGTTTTTAAGAATGTGTTTGAGTGTTTTCATCCATGGTAATAGCGTTGGTGTCATTCTTGGGTTGACACTTTAAACATAATATGTGTTGATGATCTAAGAATGTCAATATATAAGTTTGCATGTGAAAAACTTATTCACGAATTACACATTTCTCGTTTTGTTAAATAGAATGAACATTCAGTTTCTCGTGGAGGCAAACCAAAGAAACATTCGAACACTACAGGTATTTTCTATTTGAAAAAGTTATATACATTAACAGTTTATTAAAGTTTGTTAAAATTAATACACGCACCACGTTTATTAATTTCAGCTTCTTCCAACTCTATTTATGGAAACAATGTACCCTAAAAAAGGATTTGTTTACTTAATACACAATAGAGGAACCAAGCATAAGGTTTATGTGAAGATGGCTGGGGGGAATCGTTTAAAGCTGTATGAAGCTGAGTGGCGGGCGTTTTTAGATGACAGCAAATATACCGAGGTGGCCACATTCCATTTCATTCGTCAAGAAGAAGATATGTACTACGTAACAGCATATAATAATGACGGATATGAGCTGAGTGGATACAACCTGAATGTGGTAGGTTACAGAAAGCGTCGATGCTTGGTTACTTTGGAACACATTGAAGAATCGCCGGTAACTTCCCTAATTTTAATCATTATCTTGTACATAACTTTATTGGAAATTTAATGAAAACCAATCCTTACCTGACAAATTTTTTTCTTTAAACAAACTGTTACGTAGCCCATTCCTTGCGGTTTCCTCACCAATACTCAGAATCCTGAATTCCAGGTTTATATGAGTGGCGTGCTGGTAGCAACTGTGACTCATCGTGAGATTCAGCTACTGGATGAAGAGAGACATGTACATGTGTTTGGAGGTCAGGTATGGCATATATTAGTTCAACTTAAAAACCTGGCTGTTGGCACCAGATTGGTTTTAACAAACTTGCTAAACAATTCTGTTTCCCTGATACCATTTGGTGCTAATGGTTTGGAGATGCGTCAGGATAGGGTAGAATGTATGGTACTGAGCTCAAGAAAGCCATTCGTGAAAAGCAAGATAGATGAAGGTATGTTAATTAAACTGTATGCACAATATATGTAGTCAATCCAGGAGTTTAAAAAGCATTAGATATGGTAATTTAAAATTTCTGTTTGCTTACTTGAAACGTAGATAAAAGAATGCAACACATGTGCGAGTGGGATGGGCACACAGAGCATGAGAATGAGGTGAATTGTTTTTACGCTCCAATTGTGGCGTATGTGACCGACAGAGGTCGTCTGGTAAGTAGGCCATTTATATTTTCATTTCAGTCATTGTGAACTTCGTTGATGCTAAACACAATATGTTTTTGCCATAGAAGTTAGCGGTTATTAACTATTTCCTATGGCCTTTCATTGACATAATGTTAGTTTTCACAATTTTAGTATGTTATTTTGGTGATATTATCCAGTAAAATTTTGGGTAAATGTTTACATATTGTGTTCTTTGTTCCGACTTTCTCTAATATGACATGTTGGACTATTTGCGTTTGACTACATGACATATTTACTCTGTTTACTATATTTTATTATCACCTTGGTTATAATAAACTTAATATAAATGCAGAACATACCTCATGCTTTTGTGAAGGACCATGAGATGTGGAAGTACCATAACGCACTCCTGAGATACAATGAAGAACATTTCTATGTGGAGGTGGATGTGGAGCCTCACAGTGACAGGCCGAATAGCAAGAATCACGTGATGATCAAATGCAGATGGAGCAAAATTGTTACGTTATGTCAGTGGCAACCTAACAAAATGGTTAGGTTCAAGCTTATTAAAACTGTTGAAGACGTCCGAGTTTCATTTCCTTCACGTACCCCAGTTCTCATCCCAGTGTTTCATATGTGTTAAGACATACCTGCTGATGCATCAAATTCTGTGTGGTTGTTCATGTATTAAGCTGTTATGGATAGACATCGTTTAATATTTGTAGTTGTTCTAATAGATATTTGCTGAATGATTGTCATGTCTTTTGAGTTGTATGTGGATTTGCTTATTGTTTCTGAGCTTATTATTGAGCTCAAAAGTACCTACTTAGATTGTTTTGGGCTGCAAATTTAACCTTATCTACTTAATTGGAGTTTGCTGCTTATTACCTTCTTGGTTTACCTTATTCTGTTTTGAATTGCTTATTTAGATTGTTTTTAGTATTTCTTAGGTTACAAACTCAATTTGCAGTTTGCCTTTTATAAGCTTGGTAGCTTATTTCCAGTTGCACTTGGTTACTTTTTCGGTTGTAATTCTCATTGTTTTACACTTAATTAAGTTTTGGTACTATTTTTCTTATGTTACTTATTTTGCTATTTTCCTTTGAAACTGCTTATTCATATACTGCATTTGACTCTTTTTTTTTGTTTGCACGGATTCTTTTATCTTAAAGTGACTTTTTGTTATTTTTCATAATTTTTAACATATGTTTAATATTTTTTTAATTCATAAAAAGTAAAATAAAATAAAAAAAATACGAATGTTGTTTCTAAAATTTTTTTCTATGATTTATGCCATTTAGGTACCAAAATTACACTTGTAGAGTGGTTCTTAATATTTAGCTTTTCAAAGACCGTATTAAACCTCGTTAGGGTTCGTTTTTAGTTTAAATCGCGTTATGTAGATTATTTGAGCTTTGCTTTATCGCGTTTTAAGTTATTTAGCTTCTTTTTAGTTTATGTATTATAAGTGTAGTCATAAACAAAAAATTGTCAACTTATTAATATCATCCAATCACAAATGAACTTCACCGTTCCATTAACACTTCATTCGTAACCTCACGATCCGGCATAATACTTACTCCTGATTATATGTATAAGTTGACAACCAACAATAGCTTTATTATAAAGAAAGCATTGATAAAGGGGAATGATAAATTTATATATGAAAAATCATGATCATCATGAAAAATTAACAAAAAGGCAACATCGAGATTTAATGCATTTTATATTTGCAATAATAGCTTGGTCTATCGCGGGATTAACAGCATTTTATGTTTATAATAAAAAATATAAAGTTGAAGATTTATGGTGTTGTTTTCTTTGCTGTTTTTTTTTTATAAGATGTTGTTGGGTTAATAGAAAAGTTAATTTGTATATGACAATGTGATATTATTTTTATTAAAATGTGGTTATATTAATTTTTTTTTTTTAGTTTTTTGTATTTATTTTTTTATGGTATTTATGTGAATAAAAGTGAATCTAATATTTATATGTGTTTGCACTCTATTGCCTATATTGCATGGGAAATGGAACTGATAGAAGCACCGTTCCAGTTTAGTTTATAACAATCATGATCTTTAGTATTTGAGTGCATTTATTGAATGGAGAAGTATTAGGCCGGCGATACTTTTCAAATCTCGTTTCCCCATTTGTTTTCATCCGACTATATAATCAATAAACTGATTATCACATTTCCATATCTTTTATTAGAACCTACAAATATTCTATCAATTAACTTGGATCCGAATAAGATAATGGGGTCTCTTCCACATATCGAAAAACTTAAGCAGGCTTGTGGATCCGATCTTCTTCAAGATTGTTTTAGGTCTTTGTTTGGTCAGGAGAGAGCTGAGCTTGAGGTGCGTATTCAGCGTCTTGGGGAAATATGTGATGAGCTTCGTACCACTGCTGAAAACCGTGAAGTGTTGACTGCGGAGACGAAGAATTTGACCCCATCTCATGAAGTAGCTGGAGATGTGGTTGAGGCGATGAATGAGACAGCGAATAGAGAGGCTAGGATGCTAGCTGGGTTGGTTGCTGTGCTTGATATTGCTAGAGAAGGAAGGGCCGAAAAGGATCATCACATCTTTGTGATGGATCTTCATGATTAGGATGTTTAAAATCTTATTGGGTTAGTGTCTTTTGTTAAGATGTTTATCTTTTAGCTATATGTAAGCGTTTGAGCATATTTTGGGGAGGCATATTTTGTCTTTTATTTATTTGATTGATCATATGGCTATATGGATCCGTCTCTAGGCGATGTTTCCATTTCGTTTATTTAGTTTAATATTTTTTTCATATTCAACATCACCTATAGTGGTATCACGAGCCATCATATGTGCCATATGATTATCGGGTGTGCATAAAAATGGCTAAAACGGGTGTTTTTTTGGTGATTTTTGAAACCACAATTAAAACAGCCCCTAGGGCTCCATTTTCTCAAAAATGATCGACCCTTAAGGGGTCTTAAGATCTGTGATTTTTGACCTCATAACCAATTGTTATGCATATGTTAATTGGTATACTTGTCGGGTACGCGTAAAATGGCCTAAAATGCACTATTTTGATCGATTTATGAAACGATTTCTAATCAGCCCCTATGGCTTAATTTTCTGTGGTAAAATGATAATTACAAGTTCCTAATATCAGTGGGTTTTGAACCTAAGGCCATTTGACACGAGTACCAAACGGGGTTTTTTAATTCTTGTTAATTAATTTCATCGTTTCGTTGGCTAAATCTTTAATTCTTGTTATTAATTTTTGTATCCATGGAAAATACATGCATGTTTGTCCATGGAGTTAGCCAACACCTTTTTTTGTTCATAATATTATTGCATTATTATGTGTATATGCAAAGCTGATGAAAACCTAGACCACTTGTGCCTTGTGTTGTTGTGATTTGTCGTTAATTTCTTGTTTTGGGGTTTGCCATTGTTTCGGCTTTTATGTAATGAATTTCATTTTGGTTTTTTCCATTGTTTGGGAATTTTTATAGTAGATACGAAGTAGATTAATTGTATTTTACTTCATATATAATGTAACCGAAGCTTGGAATGGAATGGCAAAAGAGTGAAAGACATAAACGCGAAGAATGGCTGCTGGAACATGCTGCAGTAAAACGTAGTTTCCTGGCGATTGGTAAGGAGTTATGGGCTGAAATGTTTTGTGCAGGTACACAAGACATGGGCCTACAACATTGCAGTTTGTACCTAAGAGGGGGAAGACTCCTTCCAAGCGTTTGGGCCTCTCAATACAGAAATTCTGGGCTGACAGAATCACTATTTCATGTGCATAATGGGCCTCTACTTGCTCTTGATTGTCTTGGAGCAAGTGGGAGCCCTCCGTATGGTTGTGTAGGCTTGTCCCTAGTTGACCCTTGGTTCTCGTGATGGCTCACGAGACCGAGCATAGGATTTTCATCGGTTGAGGGTTTGCATATTGTGGTTGTGTGTTTGTTTATTTGCTTTTATATATGCTATGATTGTATGTAAATTGCAAATTGTTTTCAAAAAAAAACTTGACGAAACACAAACCATTTTTTAAACTAAGTCTTATGATTTAGTTTAACTAAGTTTAAATATGGATTTGAAACTTAAAATCATTGTTTTCTAAATAACACTTAAACTTGTTATGCTTGTTATTTATTTTATGTATTGTCCAAACTTATTTATAATCTACCTAGGATTAATATTAGTCTTGAAAATGGACAACTCGACACACATAAATTAAAACAATGATTAGACTTAAGTTAAGAAAATTTTTTAACTTGTGCTCCGAAGAATGAATGCATGCTTCTCTCGTACACCTTTTTTATTCACATCAAAATATTTTACCCGTCGCAAATTTAAGTCATGCCGTCCAATCGTTTGAGAACACTTGCAATTACCTTTTGCCTATGCGTGGGACCTAGGTTGAATTGTAACCCAAGGTGACTATTCTCTATGCGTGGGACCTAGATATATTCTCACACGTTCTCAAATTGGATGACTTAATTGAGTTAAGCGGTAAGACCTTAACCCGAGGCAAAGATGGGACTAAACATGCCAGCTTCACACTAGTTGCTTGTTCACTAGTGCCATGAGTCCCATAAAGTTCTAAGAGTTGCACTTGTAATGCTATTGGTCGACGTTACCTACCTATTGAATCCACCATTGCTAGCAGATCAACTGATGTAATGGTGGAACGTCAGTGAAGATCTTAGCATTTTCGTAAAATTAATTGTTTTAATATGGTAAACTTGGGTAGTTAATTTTAAAAAGGATTAATTATTAAAAATTACTAAAATTTGAACTTTGTTTATTTCGTAGATGACAACTCCTAATCAAACCATCAACAACTCGTCAATCAGATCAATTCTCGAGAAAGAGAAATTGAATGGTAACAACTTTTTGGACTGGTATCGCAACCTGAGGATCGTCCTTATAGCTGAACAAAAGTTTTACCATCTGGAAGAAGCTTTACCTGAAGCACCTCCTGCTAATGCCACTGCTACTGTTCGTAACGCCTACACTTGTAGGGTCAATGAGCAACAAGAAGTGGCTTGTCTCATTCTGGTAAGCATGATCCCTGAGCTCCAAAAGAACTTAGAGGACCTTGCAGCATTTCACATGCTGGGAGAACTGAAAACCATGTTCGAGCAGCAAGCTGAGCAAGAACTGTTTGAAACTGTCAAAGCTTTTCATGCTTGCACGCAAGAGGAGGGCCAATCGGTCAGTAGCTATGTCAAGAAAATGAAAGGATACCTGGACCAGATGGAGCGTCTGGGATATCCCATGCCTCAAATCCTTGGAGTGAGCTTGATTCTTACCTCACTATCGAAGGATTACGATCAATTTGTGCAAAACTACAACATGCGCAGCATGGGAAAGGCCATTGCCGAACTGCACAACATGCTTAAACTTGCAGAAAAAGGCATGCCCAAGAAGGCTCCAGTGGTCCTAGCTATCAAGCAAGGCAGAATCCAGAAAAAGAACAAGGTGAAACCGCTGGCACATGGCAAGGGACAAGGAAAGGGCAAGGGTAAGCATGCTTACGCCCCCAAACCAAAATTCCCCCCACCTACTAAGAAGGAGCACCCGGCTAAGGACACCCCTTGCCACCACTGTGGAGTGAAGGGGCACTGGAGACGGAACTTTCTGGTCTACCTAGAAGAGTTAAAGAAGAACAAAGCTAGCGACGCTAGCACGTCAGGTATCTTCACTATAGAACTCTATATTTTTCCTAACAAATCCTGGGTATATGATACAGGTTGTGGTACTCACATTTGTAATAATGTGCAAGGTGTCACAACCCGTAATTTCAGGTCACTATCCTAACCTCGACAAATCACCATTCATGTCCATCATTCACCATTCATCTCAGCGTAACCGGTTTGGGTTAGCTGCAAAATTTATGCATCATCAGTAGGATCATTGCATACGGACTAGTAATAGTCTGCATATCATCATATTTACATTTTCATACTATTCCACTCGTAGGTTTATCAAATTAATATTTTTGTTACATTTGACGTTTTACGTATAATTACTTTTAATTAAAACGTTAACGCGCGATCGATAAATGTGACTAACACGTCCGACAATCCCCACGATGGTCCCGATATATTTTTATACCCATTTTAACATCAAGAAAATTATAAAGTTCATTTACCCGGTATTTTGCGAATTTAATTAATTTATATCGTACGTTTTATATAATTACGACGGTTTACGTATAAACTAAACAATAATTACCCGAACACCCAATATTTGTACCCAACATATTTTTGTAATTTTTATGACTTCGTCAAGTCCCGACTAACTCCGTTACATTTTATTTCTAGCAAACACGGTACCCGGTTACACCTAAAACTAACAAAATTAAACACTTAAACTTACATAATCATCACATGGTTTAATTAAAAAGATGCCCCCCCCCCTTTTGTCCCTTTGTGCGCCGGCCTCACAACCCCCCAAGACCATCAAGTTGCAAACTTCACTTCACAATTAATACCCACTAATTCATGTCTAATTTATATAGTTAGCTACCACATTTTTCACTTCATTTTACAAAATATCTCAAGAAACTCTCTCATCTATATGTGTGTGTGTGTATGATCGGCCAAACAAGAACAAGAGGAAGAAAACATCAAACTTTCAAGATCAATCCATAAACAAGTCTCACTAGTATTCCTTTAAGGGTTTTGAAATACAAACTCAAAGGTTTCTTAGGTTTTTATCATCTTTTGCTCACTAATCCTTCAAGTAAGTTGTCAACACCCATTTTCATAATTTTTCCAAGTTAATATAATGTTCATATCATTTTCATGCAAGATCTATATGTATATGTTAGTTATACCACTCATTTTTAAACCTTTTGCAACTTATGAGCCCTAGATGTGTTTTATACTTAGATCCTTGTTAGATCTACATGGATGATGATGTTTAGGACCCTTGACACCTTAAAAAGATATATGGTAAGTTTTAGAATGATTGGTTGTGGTTTGTGACATTTTTGGACAAGTTACTAACTAGAAAATCAAGTTTTAACAAGTATACATAACCTACTGTCCTTAAAAGTGAAACGTGGGAAAATCAGTAGGTGTGAGATAATTTTTGGCCAAATATTTAGAAAATACATTCCGAGACGAAGCCGTGGCCGAAAACGGGGATAAAAACGAGTTAATAACGAAGGAGATATGATTTTTCAAAGTTTAACGACGAAAACTAATTTTCAGAAAATAACATGCTGTTACGCGACTTTCGACGGACAAACTGAGGCGTTTAACGCGACCTAGATGACCCGAGCTACTGAAAATATATTAGTACATGTTTATACAAACCCACGGATATAAAGAACGTCGAAAACAAGCTAATAACGAACAAGATACACGCGTTTAAACATCGACTATATACATTTTATTTTGACAGCTTTTTAACTAGAAAATGTTTACGTACTAGAAACTATATTTTTCACGTAACGACTATGGAGAACCGTGATTCTTACCCGTTGGAGCAAGTACGATCAAAGACTTATTAACACGACTATCATATTACATTTCATGTTTTCAAAACGCCGATACTAACGCGAACGTTTTATACACTTTATTACATGACTAGTTTTGACGAAACAAGTTAACATATTTATATCAAGTTTTGGAAGGACCTTACATATTAACGATAACTATTATTTTCAAAGTACGAGTGGTATAGGTTACATATACATGTACATGCACTACATTGCCTCATAATCTAAGTAGATTATGCATATTCATTTTAGGTAGCGGCTAGTGTTCGCGCCTTGTTATTCCAAGTATTCCGATTTCATAGCATTGTTGTATCATCACTTCAGGTGAGTTTTCATAGCCCCGTTTTTCAATTTATTATTTCATTTCAAATCCCACGGGGGAGAATACATTGCAACCATTTTTATATGCGAGCCCTAGTATCAAATTCCTTGTACATAGATTAAGTTACCTTGTTGCCATATGAAAGTCCCCTATATCATGAACCGTTAATTTACCTGTAAGCGAGAGTGAGTGGATAGATCTATCGAGGGTGACGCCTCCATCCGTGTTGGCTTTGACCAACAACCGATAGCGGATGCATTTCATGTCTTTTTATTAGAGTGCCTGGCAAAACACTCTGAGGGCACCACAGATTCAGTCATAGTTTCGGGGTCATGAGCTTAAGTCTATTGTACACCATTTTTATGTGACTTATGTCATACACTATATACTTGTGGCTATCGTATACCTTCATTTTATTAAACCTATGATCTCTCACCAACTTTATGTTGACCGTTTTTAGCAATGTATTTTCAGGTAATTAGCTAGCGCGTGGACATGCATTTGGCTATTTTGGAGTCGCGGGGTCGACTTGCATCACTTATTTTCATGCACTTATGTAAACGTTTGATCTACTATGGTTTTGTTATAAACTTGCAACATCATTTGGGACCTATGTTTTGTAAACTCTGATTTTAATTATGATCAAACGTGTATTTTCAAAACGACACTTTAGGTCGTTCAATATATCCATTGTATGAGACGCCATGAAAGTCACACCAAGGTATTCATATCCGCTGCCATTAACAGGTAAATTCAGGGTGTGACACAAGGTCCTAGGGGAAGCAGGAAGTTGAAACACGGAGCTTTGAATCTGTACGTTGGTAATGGAAATCGTGCAGCTGTCGAAGCGATAGGGAGCTTTGATCTCATCCTCCCTAATGGACTAGTTATTGTTTTGAACAATTTCCATTTTGCACCTACTATTACTAGAGGTGTTGTTTCACTTTCGCGTTTGAAAGATGATGGCTACATTCATACTTTTACGGACTTTGGCATTTCAGTTTCTAAGGATAATGTTTTTTATTTTAGTGCTATTCCTCGTGATGGTATTTTTGAAATTGATATGCGTGATTCTATTTCAAACAATGGTTCTATATATAATGTTAGGAAAAAGAAATCCAAACGTGACTTGGATTCCACTTTTCTATGGCATTGCCGTCTTTGCCATATAAAAAAGAAACGCATTACGAAGCTGCAACGCGATGGGCTTTTAGAGTCAACCGACCAAGAGTCGTTTGATAAATGCATTTCTTGCACATCTGGTAAGATGGCACGAAAGCATTTTTCTCATGTTGGAGAAAGAGCTAAAGATCTACTTGGACTCATACATAATGACGTATGTGGCCCATTTAGAACAATGTCTAGGGAAGGAGGTAACTACTTCATTACTTTCACTGATGATTTCAGTAGATATGGTTCTGTATACTTGATTAAGCATAAACATGAAGTCTTTGAAACGTTCAAAGTTTTTCAAAGTGAAGTAGAAAATCAACTCGGCAAGACCATAAAGGCTCTTCGATCTGATTGAGGAGGTGAATATATGAGTCAAGAGTTTTTAGACCATCTAAAAAGGTGTGGGATCGTCTCACAATTCACTCCTCCATACACACCACAACATAATGGTGTATCTGAAGGAGAAATCAAACTTTGCTAGACTTGGTTCGATCTATGATGAGTCTAACAACATTGCTAACGTCCTTTTGGGGTTATGCTCTAGAGTCTGCTGCACGCATTCTCAACATGGTTCCAACCAAGAAGGTTGATAAGACACCATATGAAATATGGCATGGGAAAGTCCCTAATCTATCTTACTTGAAAGTCTGGGGTTGTGAGGCTCTTGTGAAACGAGACACACCTAACAAACTTGAGCCCAGAGCTATCAAATGTATCTTTATAGGATACCCAAAGGAAACAATGGGTTACTACTTCTACTACCCACCCGAGAACAAAATATTTGTTGCTCGGTATGCTGAGTTTCTTGAGAATAGTCTCATTTCACAAAAAGCAAGTGGGAGCAAAGTAGACCTTGATGAAATTCAAGGGGAAGATGCACAACCTTCTAGTGACACTAGTGAACATCAAAATGAGACTGAACATGAAAATGTTGAACCTCATCAAGATGTTGCTCCCATTCGTAGATCTGCAAGGATACCTTAAGCACCTGAGCGACATGGTTTCTATGTCGATGCTGAGGAACATGAGTTAGAGGATCATGGTGAACCTGCTAACTATTGAGATGCATTATTGAGTCCTGAACACGATAAATGGATTGAAGCTATGAATGCGAAGATGCAATCCATGAAAGACAATGATGTCTGGGTCGAAGTCGACCTACCTCCTAATGCTAAAACCATTGGGAGTAAATGGCTCTTCAAAAAGAAGACCGACATGGATGGAAATGTACACACCTATAAAGCTCGTCTAGTAGCAAAAGGTTTCACTCAAACCTACGGGATTGACTATGAAGAAACCTTCTCTCCTGTTGCAGATGTTAAAGCAATTAGGATCCTTATAGCTATAGCAGCGTACTATGACTATGAGATTTGGCAAATGGATTTCAAGACAGCCTTCTTGAACGGCCACCTGAACGAAGACGTTTATATGGTGCAACCCGAGGGCTTCGTGAATCCTAAACATCCCAGTAAAGTATGCAAGCTTCAAAGATCCATTTATGGATTAAAGCAAGCATCCAGAAGCTGGAACAAGAGATTTAATGAGGAAATCAAAAAGATTGGTTTCTCTCAAAATCTCGATGAGCCATGCGTATATATGAAAACTAGTGGAAGTATTATCGTGTTCCTAGTCTTATATGTCGATGACATATTACTCATGGGAAACAACATTCCAATGCTACAAGATATAAAATCCTGGCTTGGAAATTGCTTTGCCATGAAAGACTTAGGAGAGGCTGCGTACATACTTGGAGTCAAGATCTATCGGGACAGATCAAAGCGGTTAATCGGCTTGTGTCAAAGTGCATACATTGACAAAATCCTGAAGCGATTTAGGATGCAAGATTCCAAACGTGGAAGTCTTCCAATGCAACCAAATACAGAATTGAGTAAGACTCAAGGACCCTCTACACCCGCAGAGGTGAAGAGGATGAAAGGAATCCCTTATGCTTCGGCTGTGGGATCCATAATGTATGCGGTTAGGTGCACTAGACCTGATGTAGCGTTCTCTCATAACCTAACGAGTAGATTTCAACAGAATCCAGGAGAATGTCACTGGACTGATGTTAAGAACATATTGAAGTATCTTTGAAATACTAAAGATATGTTTCCTGTTTATGGTGGTGATATCAAGCGCGAGCTCAGTGTTACTTGTTACACTGACGCAAGCTGGGAGACAGATCATGATGACACCAAATCCCAGACAGGATATGTTTTCGTCATGAACGGAGGTGCTGTTGACTGGAAAAGTGCCAAGCAAAGCACTATTGCAATGTCCTCTACAGAAGCTGAATACATAGCTGCTTCTGAAGCTGCAATGGAAGCGATTTGGATATGAAAATTCATTTCAGGGCTTGGTGTTATCCCCAGCAATGAACGACCTATGGATATGTACTGTGATAATTCCGGTACCATTGTCATAGCCAATGAACCAGGTCTTCTAAAGGGTGCCAAACACTTTCGTCGGAAGGTACACTACATTCAAGAAGTTATCGAAAGTGGTGATATTCGTCTTCTCAAAGTTCACACAGATGACAACTTAGCTGATCCTTTAACGAAACCAATGGCTTGTACCAAACATGTCGAGCATGCTAGGAACATTAGGCTTCGACCTGCTAGTAGTCTCATTGATCTGTGCAAAAACGTATATATAAATATTATGCAACGACGGATACACGTGAATAAATACAAATCACCCCTTTGTGAAAAAGGATACTTGCAAAAACTCACGTTCGTGTGTGTAGTGTGAAACCAGGCAAGTGTTTACCCGGATCGTTTCCCAACGAGGTGCGAATGGGCAAACTGTGGAAAGCTTTGGATTAGAGTGACTGATAAATTAGATATTTTGGATTTTGCTTTTTTATATCTAATTAACAAATGAGAAATAAATATACAAAAGAAAATTAAACGCGAATTAATAAACTAAAAACGCGTAACGGGGAATCTAAAAATGGGACAAAAACTGAAATCTATAAAATTAAAACCTAAAAGTGTAAAATTACTTAAAACTTATTTTAAAACTAAAATTATATTTTTTTACACTTTTTATCTAATTATTATTAATTATTTATTATTTAATTACTTTTTAAACTATTTAAATTTATAATAAATACTAAATGAACAAAGAAAAATCTAAAAATTTTTCTATAAATATTATGAAGTGAAAAGAAACTAAGAAAATTATAAAAATGAAAATTACTTAATTAAAAATTTAAAAAGATAAAATCTATTAAATAGAAACTATCACTTATTTTCTATTTTATTTTTCTTAAGGTCTAAAAATATTATTATATTTTTCCTAGATTCTACTTAATAAAAGAAAATTATGAAAATTAAAATTATATTTTTCTGATTAATATTCTATTTATTATGATTTAATTACTAATAGAAACTAATTAAAAAGATTAAAAATATTAAATGACTTAGGAAAAATCTGAAAAATTCAGGATAAGTCTAAATTAATATTTAAAAGCTAGGAAAATTAAAATCAAAAGTTCACTAAACCCTGATAAGCAGTTGGGCAGATAAGCAGTTGGGCAAATAAGCTAAAAATAAGCTAATAAGCTCAAAACTTTACCAAAGGCTCAGAACAAGTTTAATATACTATAAGAAGCTTAAAAAAACTTGAAAACACAAATAAGCACAATGAAATAAGCTGATAAGCAGACGAGCAGTTTCAATTTTTTAGACAGAAACAAAGGCTAAACCCTCTACTTGCAGACCTGGTTTAAGCACTCAATAAGCTATTGAAAGACAACCTAATGAGGGCAAAAGCTTCTCTGAACTATTGGCTATCCTAAAAACCAAAAAGCCCTATGGTTAACACCCCAATTGAACTCCAATTGAACCCTAGAACAGATGGTTGAGAAAACCAAATCTGATGCAGGTTTATGCAGTGAAATGGGTGGAATTGCAGGCCTAGTTTTAAGCAATCTAATAAGCTAGGAAATGGAATACCAGATACTAATCTCAAAGCTTGCTAGGTGAACTACTTGGAAACCAAAAATCAGCCAGTGAGCTTAAAGGAATAAGCAGATATGCAGCTAAGAAAAAGCTCAAATCTGCTTATGTCTGTTCTGTGTATACTGATTGATGTGCAGAGGTGCACACACCAAAAGAGACTTTCTATGCTTTTGTGTTATGACTATATGGACCAAATGGAACTCAGAGAAGCCAAAAATAAGGGTCCAATAAGCTTGTGGCTTAATATGGCTTATTTGGCCTTTTTGAGGGCTGAAATTCCCACAGGGTATTAAAGACTTGATTTTCTATCTACTAGGCTAATCAGATCTTCAAATTAGCTTATAAGGACAATAATAAGCTTTTAAAAAGTTGGTCTAATGGTAAATCTACAGTAACACTAGTATTTGACCAGTTGACTGCTTAAACCAAACAGTCCTTTAAGGGACTGTTTTGTAATTTTTTAACTGAAAAAGGTTTATTAAGCACTGATATTGAACAATTATTGATTTAATAACTTATATAAACTATATTGAGCAGCTTTTGAATTATAAATAAGCAGATTAATAAGCTTATACTAATTCTATCTATTTTTGGCTTTTTAAGTATTTTTTTTAAACAAAAGGATATAAAAGCTAATTGAGACTGCAAATAAAGATGAAATATGCTTGTAAACTATTAATAAGCAAGAAATCACAATAATAAGCTATAAATAAGCAATTCTACAGTAAACTTAGAAAATTGAATAAAACTTGAAATAGGCTTACAACTGAAATGACTGTGAAACAAAGAACCAAGGACCAGAACTTTCCTAGCTTGTCAAAAACAAGCTAGAAACCCTATTTAAGCCTTCCTGAATAGCTTATACCTTCAGAATAGCTTATTAGAGCTTATGTTGACTTTATTTGACTTTCTTCATAATTCTTGAATGTAACTGATAATCACTAAATAAACTTACAAAAAGCTATGAAAAGCTTTCATAAGCTTATAGCAAGGGTGTTTGTGGCTTTTTAATTAGTTCTTAACAACTTAAATACTTATTTCTAGTTAACAGGCTACTTTGAAACTTAGCATAATTGAAATTTAGAACACAAGTGATTGAAATACAATTATCTTGACTGAATTGAACTTGAATTAATAACTGAGATTGAAAATTACAAGATTACAACTACTGATAATAAAATACGATTACACTAAAATTAGCTACTACTTTTTTTTCTATTACATTGACCTATAAATACTAAATATTGCTGGGAAACCCTTAGTCGACATCCTTGATCACTTCTGCACCCTTGGATTGCTTCCAATTAATCCCAATCGCTCATACTACTTTTGGCGCCAAAAATATCAATAGCAGGTTTTTTCAATTAATGAATCTTGGGAGATTGTGGAGGTAGAAGGGAGTGGTTAGACAGCTGGGGTGATGAGGTGGGGGGTTGAGGTGTAAAGGTGATGGGAGGTAGCAGCAAAACTAGGGGTGAGGGTGGTATGGTTTCTCTGTTTTGGCGGTTTAGAGAAAGAAGAAGGAGAAGGTTTGACTGAGTCAAACCTTCGTTTGGGTTTTAATTAAAATACGGGGTAATGGGCTGGGTTATTTATTTTGGGCTGGGAGTTTAATATATAAGGGTTGGGTTGGGTTATTTAATATAAGGGTCTGGTTTGGTTTGTAGATATTTAAGCACAAGGACCAATTTTGTAATTCCTACATAGTTGAGGGGCTAAACCTTTTATGTCATTTCCCAAAGTTGAGGGGGTGAAATTGTAAATTTCCAAAAGTTATCAAAAGGGGCTAAATTGTAACATGTGAATAGTACAAGGGTATAATTTGATAAGTTTCCATTTTTAAATACCCAAGGACTATTTTTGCCAATTTTGAAACTTGAGGGGTAAAAGTTGCCATTTGTAGAAAACTTTCATCCAGGGACTTATAGTGAACAAGTTTGATTTCCCAAGGACTAAAGTTGACTTTTCTTTCATTTTAAACCTTCTGGGACTAGCTTTGATAGCTTTTGAAATTCGAGGGACTAGACTTGCCATTTATGCAAACTTTGTTCGTTTTCACTTGTTTTCAATCATTTTGCATTTGAAACATATAAAAACACAATCCAATGATAATTTCTGAATTTTAAAGCATAACTGCATGTTTTTAAATGTTTTTGCAGTCTAAATGTGATAGAAATGATGAGTATTTAGACACTCATCACTCATGTAGATATTTTTTTTAGTATTCGAATAATTGGAATGTTAAACAGTTTATATTTATAATGAATTGATGTACTGGTTATGATCATTTTCATTTATATCAACTGTATTCAATATTTGCATGTTTAATCCATGAATGATTTAGTTATTCTAAAATTGACCATTGTCGGTTGATGATACGGGAGTATCATCAAATTAAGGCAAATGTGAGCATGTTGGTAATTATTTACCAAACTCACATGTTGTTCATTGTGATGAACATTGGACTGACCCAACCTACGAGTATTCGCTACATGGATCGTCGTCAATAGTGAATCTCGCAAATGGTTATGTCTCTTATCCTTAGACTTGAGATGCAAGTAGGTCTTGCATGCGTGGAATTTAATTCCTTGATATAGTTGAACGCTGTCCTGAATAAGGTAGTTATAAAACTATCTTCAGGAGTGATATGAAACACATGAATGACACGTGCAGTCAAAATAGGATTTTTTTTCCTCCACATGTTATGGAGTTAGATACTATTGGGCCCCTCGATGAATTGGACAGATGTTTGTATGGCCTTACCCAAATGAGATTAAGAAGAATCTTGATCCACTTGGTAATCTTGTTCAATATCTATATCGAGAAACATAATAATTGAACAATTAGAATGACATTTGATCCATGTCTAATGTTCAACATGGTATCTGTAACAAAAGGATGGATGACATATAAACCATTTAAAATGAGACGTTTAAGAAACTATTCTCACATTTTCTAGGGGCATTGGCGTGTTGCTAGACGCTAACATTTGCTTGTATAATTACTAGATTATTATGACATCGCAAGTGGGAGCTGTTGGAGTATGCTCGTGTCATAATAAATAATTATATGACTAGACATATGTGAGCCTATAGGGTTACACACTTATACACAGAGACATCATTTTATAGATTGTATTTATCGTATTTACAATATATAAATGACTACGTAACTCGGGATCTATAACGGGCCATTAAATACTAAGTTAGACTTAGCATTTTTGGAGTGGACCAACAATGGGCATGGCTTGGAAGGGATCATGGAGCTTTTCCTAGGTGCTAAGTGTAAGATGTAAATGATAAGATCAATCACATTTAATCATATCAATTACGCATTATGACTTACCATGTAACACCCCAACCCGACAAGGGTAGAGATATCACGTTATGGCGACAAATCAAAGCATACATAATACAGCGGAAGCCTTAAATAAATCATTAAAGAAAGTCAAGTCAACACGACTTGAATCAAATAAATAAGTTCAAAAGATAATGAATAATCCAAAGGAATAAATAACGAAACAATTCCAATAACAAAATGTCATAATAATGGTGGTAAACTAAGGTAGGACATCATCTAAGCTCTAGCTCTCATCCCGATAGCAAATTCCCGATCCTAGCTTAAGTACCTGCCGCACATGAAAAGAAACATGCGGCTGAGCTTAAAAAGCCCAGTGAACAGATATATAATAAACGGAGACAAAAGCAAATGGAAATGAACAGGCATATCATAATGAATGAGATATAGGAAAGGAATAAAGAGTAAGGTTTAGGACAGTAATCCACCACGAGCCCATATCATAACATATCATATCATATCACAACATAATCATATAGAGGGGATGCCTCTCAAATAAACAAATAATATGAGGGGTGTCCTCATGTACCAGTTGGAGTGATAAGCTCCCATATTTTGTGAAAGAAGTGGATTACACCCATCCTCAGTCACCATATCAAAACATATCATACCATATCGTACACAAAACATATCTAGGATGCATCCATACGCCCCCCCAAACAAATCATATTGGCCATAAACAAATCATATTGAGCTCATATCATATCATAATGGCGACGGTGTGACCAAATCACTAGGGCCACACACTAGTCATGCCAGTGGTGCATCACAGACACAGCCATGTTACCTTCATGGCTAGGGAAACATATTTTGGCTCGTAGTATCAAACTGGGGTCAAAGGTCCAAGGTTCATATCAAAGCAAAGGTTCATATGGTCAAGGCATAGTCCAAATCTCAAGGTTCATATCAAAGGGTTCATATCAAAGGTTCACAAATCGAAAGGATCACATCAAGTGTAGGGAACATAGCAATGGCATAGGGAAACCCTAGTACGAATCAAAATAGAGACCGAAGGCTCCTTATACAAAGAGCAGAATATCTGTACCTTATTCCAACGCAAACACAAATCAGAAAGATAGATAGATAGCCCGGAAGGAATCAGGTCCTCTCTTTCTTCACACCTAAAGGAGTAGCAGAGGCTTACAAACGGTCCTAAACTTCTTATTTAGCTTGCCTTTCCATTTATAGTAACTTTCTATTTTTAGCAGGGTTCCATATTTAGTAAGTTTCCATATTTAGTAAGATTAAGGTATCATAATTTAATTAAATCATTATTTAATAATATTATGGAAATAAGATGTATTTTAACAAGTTATAAAAGTCCAAGGTTAATTATGACAACTTTCCATATTTTAGGGTTCTAAATGTAATTATACCAAAGTTCAAGGTTCAAAATGAAAATATCCAAATTAACTCATTCTCATACTCAAGTTATCCAGAATTACACATTTAGTCCTTTATATTACACACTTTACAATTTACACCCTTTATATTAATAAGTTACACTTTAAACCTTATAATATCAATAATTACACATTAAACCCTTAGTTTATCAATTTTACACAATTAGTCCTTAATTTAACAAGTTGTATGAATGTTCCTTCACTTATCCATAATTTACACAACAAGTCCCTCAAGTTAATTAGTTTTCGTATTAAACCTTTAATTTACATTTTAAATCCTTAATTATTAATAATTACATATTAGTCCATTAAATCCTCAAAATTACACAACACACCCCTCAACATGATTTAATATACGAATACACCTCATATTTCCAAAAATTACATTTTTAGTCCCTCTATTTATTTATTTTACAAATCGAATAACATATTAATTAATTAACCACTTTAACCCTTTTAAATACAAAAATTTCACATGAGCCCTTCATCTTATATTTTATAAGAATTATACTCAGTCCAAATAATATTCTAAAAATAACCCACAATTTTAAAAGTTTACAAAACACACCCTTATTATTTTTAAATCCGATCGTACCACATTTTAAACACAAAAACCTTAGCCCTAGTGTATCCAATCATTTAGCCATCATTAGCTCATCATTATACATCATTAATTTCATCAAAAACAAGCCCTAATTCCCCAAAACCCTACTCGCACGATTTTATTTCTTTTCTTTCTATACTTTTCTTTAAACCGATTACACAAAACAATTCGAAATAATTATATTAGGCCATGACAAATCAAATGAACACTTTTCCAGTATTATTTAAGTCATAATAAGCGTAAATAAAATATGTATCTTGCCCAGAAAATTCGTATAGATTTATATAGAGTTTTCATACGTTTTAATGGTTAAATTCACAAATAATTCATAGATCTTGCATGGTTCGTATATATCATTTTATTTGAGATTCATATAATGTAAGATTCATAGGAAAAATACTAGATCGAATATAGAACGTATAGATTGAGCGTAACGAATTATTGTTCCTCGGATAAACACGCGAGACCACAAAATCTCCACGAGCACACGAATGATCCCACGACCTTGTAGCCATTTTTCACAGAGTATATATCATGTGAGGATCATGAGAAAAATGATAGACGAATTTTATAGGAGTCGTATGAATTATGGGGTAATTACCTTACGTTTTTAACTAGCGACAAAGATTAAGTCACCACGATCGAACCAAGCAGCCCACAGCCTCAAACTTATTTTTCTAGGCCTCTTTAGATGATGAACAACACAAGAAAAATAGCCTTGAAGTTCCAGAAATTCGGATGGATTTTAGAACGAATTATGTTAGGGTTTTGTTTCTCTCGGTTTGCTTTTGGAGGAAGAAAGTGATAAGAACAAATATATAAAATATTGTGGCCGAGTATTAAGAGGGGGGAGGTGCTATAGAATCGGCCTAAATTTGGACTAAATCAATTTCATAACCACTTGACATATTTCCCATTATAAGTGATAATTATCCTTCCTTTAATTAGTTTTAAAAATAAATTTAAATAATAGTAATACATTTTCGGTCCATATAACTTATTTATGTGTTATAAACATTTTTGTGGTTGGTACAAATATTTGATTGGTGCCTCATAATTATTTAATATCATATATGGTTTAGTTACATAGGTTTTGTAATTTAATTTGGCACTTATATAAGCTTTAATTAAATTTCAAAGTTGTAGGGGCATTTTGGTCTTTTTACACATTTTAGATTTCAGGGTTTTACAACTCTTCCCCTCTAACAGAAAAATTTCATCCTCGAAATTTGCAAAGAATCAGAAATGAAAGGGTCGAAAACAAATTAGAGACATACCGGATCAGAATACGAAATGCGGATAACTAGCTCGTATCGATTCCTCGATTTCCCAGGTAGCCTCCCGCTCTGGGTGGTTCTTCCAAAGAATCTTTACGAACGGAATGACTTTATTTCTCATAACCCGTTCCTGACGATCCAAAATAGCTTCCGGCTCTTCCGGAAGAGACATATCGGCTGAATCTGATCAAAAGGATAGGATACCACATGTAGAGGATGATAATTGTATCCCCTCAAAAGAGATACATGGAAGACGTCATGAACATGCGATAACTGAGGCAGAAGAGCTAAACGGTAAGAAACCTCTCCAATACGATCAAGAATCTTAAATGGTCTGATGAATCGAGGACTAAGCTTGCCCTTGATTCCAAAACGTTTAACCCCACGAAACGGTGACACCTTAAGGAATACACGATCACCAACACGGAACTCCAAATCACGACGATGCTTATCAGCATAACTCTTCTGACGAGCTCGAGCTTCCTTCAACTTTTCCCTAGCAACCTCTACCTTCTCGTTAGTAATCTGAACCGACTCAGGACCCTCAATGATACGCTCACCCACTTCATTCCAACAAACTGGCGCTCTATACTTACGCCCGTACAACATCTCGAATGGAGCCATACGGATACTCGCGTACCAGCTGTTGTTATAGGCAAACTCTACTAAGCAAAGATACTCGTCCCAACTACCCGTCCACTCTAAAACACACGCCCTCAACATGTCCTCCAAGGTTTGAATGGTCCGCTCTGACTGACCATCTGTCTGCGGATGAAAAGCCGTACTAAACTTAAGACGTACACCCCAAGCCTTTTGCAACCCTTTCCAAAATCGAGAAGTAAACCGCGGATCCCTATCTGAAACAATAGACGTAGGCATACCATGAAGTCTAACAATCTTCTGTCGAAATATCTCCGCCAACTTATTGATACCGTAATCCATGCGAATGGGTAGGAAATGAGCAGATTTGGTTAGTCGATCAACAACCAACCAAATCGCATCATGTTTCCTTCTGGTAAGAGGTAAACCTGATACGAAGTCCATAGAAATCTCCTCCCACTTCCATGTCGGAATATCTAACGGCTGCAACAAACCACTCGCCCTCTGATGCTCAATCTTGACTTGCTGACAAGTCAGACACTTAGCCACAAAAGAAGCCACATCATGCTTCATACCATTCCACCAGAAATTTTGCTTAAGATCCCTGTACATCTTAGTGGAACCAGGATGAATAGTAAATGGGGAACTATGAGCCTCAGATAGAATAGCCTCACGAAGCTCAGGATCATTAGGAACACAAAGACGATCCTCAAACCAAACCACGCCAAAATCATCTACTCTGAACTCTGACTGCTTACCTTCCTCGACATTCTGAACCACAGACCAAAGTTCACCATCCTCCTTTTGAGCTTCCTTAATCCGTAGGATGAGATTGGACTCAACCTTAAGGCTAGCCCAATATCCATCACAACCCCGAATACAAAACTCGACATCAAGAATCTCCAGGTCATTAAGAATCCGAGGGTCAAAATTAAGACTCGCTATCATACCGGATTTCCTACTAAAAGCATCAGCAACCACATTAGCTTTACCCGGATGATACTGAATATTCGCGTCATAATTCTTCAGAAGTTCTAACCACCGTCTCTGTCTCATATTAAGTTCCTTCTGAGTGAAGATATACTTAAGACTCTTGTGGTCAGTAAAGATATCACATGACTCGCCGTATAAATAATGCCGCCAGATTTTCAACGCGAAGACAACCGCCGCTAACTCCAAATCATGAGTCGGATAATTCTCCTCGTGAGGTTTCAACTGTCTCGAAGCATAGGCAATAACCTTTCCATGCTGCATGAGAACACAACCCAAGCCCTTCTTTGACGCATCACTATAAATCTGGAAACCACCCGAACCAGATGGAAGAGTCAAAATGGGAGTAGACACCAACCTCTGCTTCAGCTCCTCAAAACTATTTTCCCGCTCCTCAGTCCAAACAAAATTTTCACCTTTCCTCATCAATTGCGTTAATGGCAAAGCCAAACGCGAAAAACCCTCAACGAAACGTCGGTAGTAACCAGCAAGACCCAAGAAACTCCTCACTTCAGTCACATTCGTAGGTCTTGGCCATTTAGTGATGGCTTCAACCTTAGCGGGGTCCATGGTAATGCCGTCAGCAGATACGATGTGGCCAAGGAAAGCAACTTGACCCAACCAAAACTCGCACTTAGAAAATTTCGCATACAACTTCTGCTGTCTAAGAATCTCCAAAACAATACGGAGGTGCTGCTCATGTTCCTCCTCAGATTTCGAATACACAAGAATATCATCAATGAAGACAATAACGAACTTATCGAGGTACTCGCAGAATACTCGATTCATAAGGTCCATAAAAACGGCAGGAGCGTTGGTCAAACCGAAAGGCATAACTAGGAATTCATAGTGGCCATAACGAGTGCGAAAGGCAGTTTTGGGAATATCTTGCTCCTTCACACGGAGCTGGTGATAACCCGATCTTAGATCAATTTTCGAAAAGTGCTTCGCTCCTTGCAACTGATCAAATAAATCATCAATGCTCGGAAGAGGGTAGCGGTTGCGGATCGTAATACGGTTAAGCTCCCGATAATCAATACAAAGACGCATGCTTCCATCCTTCTTCTTTACAAACAAAATAGGAGCACCCCATGGAGATACACTCGGTCGAATGAAACCGTTTTCTAAGAGTTCCTGAAGTTGCTCCTTTAACTCGTTTAATTCAATAGGCGCCATACGATAAGGAGCTTTGGAGATCGGTTCAGCACCTGGAACAAGATCAATGCCAAACTCAACTTCCCTAGCCGAAGGAATGCCGGGAAGTTCCTCGGGAAACACATCAACGAAGTCGCGCACAACCGGAAGGCTATCAACACTCGGTCCTTCCACAGAGGTATCCTCAATGGATGCCAAATAGCCAAGGCAACCATGAGAAATCAATGTTCTGGCTTTCATAGCCGAGATGATCTTAACGGATTTAAAAGGCTGAGAACCATGATATACATAGTCGGGATGATGAATATTTCCGAAGATCACATTTCTAGCATGGCAATCAATGGTTGCTTTATGAGTAGCCAACCAGTCCATACCCAGAATCACATCGAAATCGATCATGTCAATCGGAAGCAAATTTGCGGGACGTACACAATCATCAAATCGTAGAGGGCAATTCACATATTCACAATCGATGACAACTTGGGTTTTCATAGGGGTAGAGATGGATATGAGATTATTTAATGGTGTTGGGGTTACATTAATTTTCTTGGCAAGAGAATTAGATATTATAGAATGCGTGGCACCGGTGTCAAATAATACAAATACAACACGATCACCAATATAAAGAAAGCCCGTAATGGTACCTGAAGTGCTCGCCGCCTGATCACGTGTAAGAGAATAAACTCGACCCACCGTAGGAGCTGGCTTACCCGAGCTCGTTGGAGCAACCGGCTTCCCCTGTGGGCAGTCCTTCACCCTATGAGTAGTAGACCCACATGCAAAACATCCCCCAGTAGCCTTGTGGCAAACCCCCGGATGAGGCTTTCCACAAGTAGAGCATAGAGGTGGAGGAGGTAACACCTCACTAGGCCGCCTCTGTCCAGAAGAACCCGAATGATGACTCGGCTGAACACCCCGTGAAGACTGGTCTCTAAACTGACGTGGGTTGCTGTTCCTACTCCTGCCAGAAACCCGCTGATCATAACTCCTGAAGTCCTGACGCTTCTGACTAAAATCCCGGTCCTGACGACCATGATAATCCTGACGACCACGATAATCCTGACTCTGGCCTTGATGGCCCTGCCCCCTGTAGTTCACCCGATTACCATCCCTATCACGCTTATTCGAAACCCCATCGGAATGTAACATCTCAATGTTGCGAGCATCGTTCGCAACTGCAGCAACATCTTCATACTCGGTGTTCACTATGCGATCCAACACCCACTTCTTCAACGCCCACTTAAAATGCTTAGCCTGATGGTAAGCATTTCCCGTAACATCGGGCCCCACAAAACTAGCCAGCCTCATAAACCGCTGCATAAATTCCCCAGACGACTCCCGATCCATCTGCCGAATATTCCCATACTCCCGCTCATATCGCTGCTGTTCAGCCAACGGGATATACTGCTTATAGAATATACCACAGAAATCCTCCCAAGAACACGTATAAGCGAAATCCCCATCCTGTGACTGGACATATGCTGTCCACCAGCTCAGTGCATCGCCCTCCAGCTTAAACGTAGCCAAGCGTGTCTTAAATTCATCCCCGCAGCCCAGAACTCTAAACAGCTTCTCAACATGAGTGATCCAGTTCTCTGCCTCTGTGGGAGTGGCAGCTGACCGGAAAGAAATAGGTTTGAGTTTGTTGAACCTTTCGATCCAAACATGAATACCAGTTGGTGGAGCACTCCCACCACTACCAGCTGATGGTCCTGCAGTACCACCTCCTGATGGTCCCGCACTGTTCTGGATGTTATTGGTGATTTGGGTCACCAACTGCGGAAGAGCATTGGCCAAAGCTTCTGCTATCATGGCCTGGAAGTCAGGAGCATCACCACCAGCACCTGTTCGCGTATTCACCATCTAAACGATTTCGAAAACGATTATCAAAATAGGGAAGATAAGCACGAAAGGAAAGATAAAGCAGAATCCTAATGTCTACCCAAACCTCACCAGTCAAATCTTAAGTCCTAAGGGTCAAATCCTAGGGTCGAATGATCCACAGGCCATGGCTTATGTACTACAGGTCGCAACCTGGCTCTGATACCATTTTGTAACACCCCAACCCGACAAGGGTAGAGATATCACGTTATGGCGACAAATCAAAGCATACATAATACAGCGGAAGCCTTAAATAAATCATTAAAGAAAGTCAAGTCAACACGACTTGAATCAAATACATAAGTTCAAAAGATAATGAATAATCCAAAGGAATAAATAACGAAACAATTCCAATAACAAAATGTCATAATAATGGTGGTAAACTAAGGTAGGACATCATCTAAGCTCTAGCTCTCATCCCGATAGCAAATCCCAGATCCTAGCTTAAGTACCTGCCGCACATGAAAAGAAACATGCGGCTGAGCTTAAAAAGCCCAGTGAACAGATATATAATAAACGGAGACAAAAGCAAATGGAAATGAACAGGCATATCATAATGAATGAGATATAGGAAAGGAATAAAGAGTAAGGTTTAGGACAGTAATCCACCACGAGCCCATATCATAACATATCATATCATATCACAACATAATCATATAGAGGGGATGCCTCTCAAATAAACAAATAATATGAGGGGTGTCCTCATGTACCAGTTGGAGTGATCAACTCCCATATTTTGTGAAAGAAGTGGATTGCACCCATCCTCAGTCACCATATCAAAACATATCATATCATATCGTACACAAAACATATCTAGGATGCATCCATACGCCCCCCAAACAAATCATATTGGCCATAAACAAATCATCTTGAGCTCATATCATATCATAATGGGGACGGTGTGACCAAATTACTAGGGCCACACACTAGTCATGCCAGTGGTGCATCACAGACACGGCCATGTTACCTTCATGGCTAGGGAAACATATTTTGGCTCGTAGTATCAAACTGGGGTCAAAGGTCCAAGGTTCATATCAAAGCAAAGGTTCATATGGTCAATGCATATTCCAAATCTCAAGGTTCATATCAAAGGTTCACAAATCGAAAGGATCACATCAAGTGTAGGGAACATAGCAATGGCATAGGGAAACCCTAATACAAATCAAAATAGAGACCGAAGGCTCCTTATACAAAGAGCAGAATATCTGTACCTTATTCCAACGCAAACACAAATCAGAAAGATAGATAGATAGCACGGAAGGAATCAGGTCCTCTCCTTCTTCACACCTAAAGGAGTAGCAGAGGCTTACAAACGGTCCTAAACTTCTTATTTAGCTTGCCTTTCCATTTATAGTAACTTTCTATTTTTAGCAGGGTTCCATATTTAGTAAGTTTCCATATTTAGTAAGATTAAGGTATCATAATTTAATTAAATCATTATTTAATAATATTATGGAAATAAGATGTATTTTAACAAGTTATAAAAGTCCAAGGTTAATTATGACAACTTTCCATATTTTAGGGTTCTAAATGTAATTATACCAAAGTTCAAGGTTTAAAATGAAAATATCCAAATTAACTCATTCTCATACTCAAGTTATCCAGAATTACACATTTAGTCCTTTAGATTACACAATTTACAATTTACACCCTTTATATTAATAAGTTACACTTTAAACCTTATAATATCAATAATTACACATTAAACCCTTAGTTTATCAATTTTACACAATTAGTCCTTAATTTAACAAGTTGTACGAATGTTCCTTCACTTATCCATAATTTACACAACAAGTCCCTCAAGTTAATTAGTTTTCGTATTAAACCTTTAATTTACATTTTAAATCCTTAATTATTAATAATTACATATTAGTCCATTAAATCCTCAAAATTACACAACACACCCTCAACATGATTTAATATACGAATACACCTCATATTTCCAAAAATTACATTTTTAGTCCCTCTATTTATTTATTTTACAAATTGAATAACATATTAATTAATTAACCACTTTAACCCTTTTAAATACAAAAATTTCACATGAGCCCTTCATCTTATATTTTATACGAATTATACTCAGTCCAAATAATATTCTAAAAATAACCCACAAGTTTAAAAGTTTACAAAACACACCCTTATTATTTTTAAATCCGATCGTACCACATTTTAAACAAAAAAAACCTTAGCCCTAGTGTATCCAATCATTTAGCCATCATTAGCTCATCATTATACATCATTAATTTCATCAAAAACAAGCCCTAATTCCCCAAAACCCTACTCGTACGATTTTATTTCTTTTTTTTTTCTTTACTTTTCTTTAAACCGATTACACAAAACAATTCGACATAATTATATTAGGCCATGAAAAATCAAATGAACACTTTTTCAGTATTATTTAAGTCATAAGAAGCGTAAATAAAATATGTATCTTGCCCAGAAAATTCGTATAGATTTATATAGAGTTTTCATACGTTTTAATGGTTAAATTCACAAATAATTCATAGATCTTGCATGGTTCGTATATATCATTTTATTTGAGATTCATATGATGTAAGATTCATAGGAAAAATACCAGATCGAATATCGAACGTATAGATTGAGCGTAACGAATTATTGTTCCTCGGATAAGCACGCGACACCACAAAATCTCCACGAGCACACGAATGATCCCACGACCTTGTATCCATTTTTCACAGAGTATATATCATGTGAGGATCATGAGAAAAATGATAGACGAATTTTATAGGAGTCGTATGAATTATGGGGTAATTACCTTACGTTTTTAACTAGCGACAAAGATTAAGTCACCACGATCGAACCAAGCAGCCCACAGCCTCAAACGTATTTTTCTAGGCCTATTTAGATGATGAACAACACAAGAAAAATAGCCTTGAAGTTCCAGAAATTCGGATGGATTTTAGAACGAATTATGTTAGGGTTTTGTTTCTCTCGGTTTGCTTTTGGAGGAAGAAAGTGATAAGAGCAAATATATAAAATATTGTGGCCAAGTATTAGGAGGGGGGAGGTGCTATAGAATCGGCCTAAATTTGGATTAAATCAATTTCATAACCACTTGACATATTTCCCATTATAAGTGATAATTATCCTTCCTTTAATTAGTTTTAAAAATAAATTTAAATAATAATAATACATTTTCGGTCCATATAACTTATTTATGTGTTATAAACATTTTTGTGGTTGGTACAAATATTTGATTGGTGCCTCATAATTATTTCATATCATATATGGTTTAGTTACATAGGTTTTGTAATTTAATTTGGCACTTATATAAGCTTTAATTAAATTTCAAAGTTGATGGGGCATTTTGGTCTTTTTACACGTTTTAGATTTCAGGGTTTTACATACCACATAATAGGAGATATTCTCTCCCCCATTCCCTCTCATACCTCACGGCATAACATAACCCCCCCTAGGGTTAGTGTTTTTTTTATCCCTTCTTTGCATATTCTATTGTAGGTGTTGCAAGGATCATTGTTACAAGGTCAAGACTAGCATCAAATTGGTGAACAAGGACGTGTAGTGTGTTTCACACATAGAAGGGATCGACCTTATTGATCTCTTGGGGTTTCTCATTCCATCTTGTGGGTATTGGTATGTTGGTGAATCCGTGATCACGCTACAAAGGTGTAAATAGTTATATTTATTTATTTGAATGATCATATGGCTATATGGATCCGTCTCTAGGTGATGTTTCCGCTGCGTTTATTTAGTTTAATATGTTTTTCACATTCAACATCACATATATATTCTATCAGGGACGGTGTTTTATACACAAAATGTTCTGAGGACCAATGACAAGATGTGTTGGACCAACAGAGGCATGCACGATCATTCAAGACATCCACAGTGGAATGTGCGGCATGCACTCAAGGTCTCGAGCCATAGCGTCCCAAGCGATCAAGATGGTTACTGGCCAATAGTCAATCAGGACACGGAGGTTGAGCTAAAGACATGTCAAGAATGTCACGCTTACACCAACGTCCAGCGCGCTCCAAAACATGACTTAATCCCCATCACAACACCCTGTTCATTCCACCAATGGGGCATTGACATATGCGGACCATTCCCAGCAGCCCCAAGCAATGTCAAACACATGATTTTAGCCGTCGACTACTTCACCAAGGGTCAAAGCAAAACCGCTAGGCTCCATCACTTTAAGAAAAGTCTTAACCTTCGTCTACGATCAAATCATCACTCGATTTGGCATGGCACAAACACTCATCACTGACAACGGTACCCAATTTGTCGGCGAACCATTCAAATCATGGTGTGAAAATCAGGGTATCCTCAGGGCTACAACTTCTCCCTAAGCCAATGGTCAGGCAGAAGTGGCTAGCAGAGAAATTATGAAGGGCATCAAGAAACAGATTAAGGAATCCAAGACTTGTTGGGTGGACGAGCTCTCAAGTGTAATATGGGAACACAAAACAACGCCTAAGGATAGCACAGGTGAAACACCCTTCAACCTAGTCTACGGAACTGAAGCCGTGATACCTGTTGAGTTACTCATCAACACAAAGCGAGTTGCCATGGTTACTAAGGATGAAAACGAAGATTCTCGAAGGCTAGAACTAGCACTAGCAGAGGAACAACACGATCTGGCTACCATCCGCCTGGCACACTCCAATAACAAAATGGAAAAGTATTACAACAAACGCATCTGCCGAGTTTCTTTCAAACCTGGGGACCATGTAATGCGCAAAAACGAGGTTAGCAAGGTTGCAGGTCAGGGCAAGCTCAATCCCAACTAGGAAGGGTTATACATCATTCGTGAGGCAAATGACAATGATTCCTACCTATTAACAACACCTGATGGGGATGATATTCCCCTAACCTGGCACGCATCCAACCTGAAACGATGTTACATCTAAGGTGGATAGCCAGATCAAAACAAGCCCTACTTGCTAGGCACCACCTAATGGGAATCATACTCCCCTCTAATGGCAAGAGTACAGCCTCTTGGCATGCTACACTTAGGTTGATTTTACTTTACATTCAATCAAGGATTCTAACAGCCAGGCTAGCTCATCTGTACTATTTCTATGAATATGCAATGACAAATCCAAGACTTTCATAGTGCGACATTTGACTATTCATACAAGAAAACATTTACTCGAACGTAAATTAGCCTTTATGAACATGCTCATGAACATAAGGTGCCTACGGGCCAATAAAGCAATGAATACACCCGACGACACTTTAATAAGGATTCATTGTGCAAGCCTTATTCCAAAGTATACATACCCACAACCTGCCATGAGTGGGTTGCTGGAAGATAGCTAGGCGATAGTTACTGGTTATATGTAAACCGCAAAACACAAGTCTTGTTACGTGTCAAAGTTAAATCAAACTTTCAACAGCAAGGAGGCTACACATAGCCAAGCTACATATTCTCTATGTTTAACTGATCACTAAACATAAGAATAAACAACAAATACAATAAATTGGTTGACAAAATCATTTCATTAAGAGTTCAGGGTTACAACATCCTAAATAAAAACCCAGGCCTACATAAGCCTGGTAACATACAAATTGACGAACGTTTCGATTTCACTACAAAGAAAGAGTAAAGCACTCTATTACAAAACCCATGACAATACATGCCTAATACATCATACAAAAACCCAGGATTATACATGCTTGGTACAATCCTGATACATCAAGGATCACAAGCCTACAAAGTAGCTAATAGCAACCTCCGACAGTCATGCTCCAACCTATGCAAGGCACGTAACGGACACTCATTGAGCTTGGATTCCGTTCATGACCTGGATCCTGGGAAAGAGCTCAGTCCACAAGGGTGATCCCTGATACACACTCATCCCGGGACCCAGGCCCTATCCAAGCTACATAATTTGAACGTTGTCCCTTGAGCATTCGTATGTGTCAAATACTTCGAGGGACCCATCGCGTCCAAATCACATTGGTTGCAACTCCCAGTAGTGACCAGTGCCTACCTGCGGACAAGCAAACACAAATAAGTTGACGGTCCATAAAGAAGGAAATAAGGAATACAGAGGCACAGGCTTACCAGTGACATAGATGGGGCGCCAAACAAAGGCACCCACCCTCACGAGTCAAGAACGGGACCTTGTTGCTAGACACCCCCATCAAAGACCCCTTGGTAGTAACGCAAAGAGGGGAGTGACAACACCTACCCCAATCCACAGGAGAATCATCGATGTTACACAGATCAGAGTCATGCAGACATCGCTGGCTACGTAAAGCCTGACGATGAACCAAGAATGTATGGTGTAACATCTAAGCCTCCCTAACAGGCAGGGGCACATCACCCTCTGATGTGTCGTTGTGTGTAGGTAATTTTTGTATTCAAGTTTTAATATTTATATTTTGCCAACTTTACCTATAACAAACACTAACGGGCAGTTACCCGATCGATGGTAGGTTAGTTGGTAAGTAGGGTGTCGATCACTAAGAGTGGAACGTTAACACTTAAAATCTATCAGTATTTTAATTATCTAAGTTAGTCCAATTAAACCTAATTCTAACGCAGCAAAGGGTTTTCAGCCTGAGAGACTAGCACGAGGTTTAGATTAATAAAACTATAAATGAAATGAGACAGATAACATACACAAGCAGCAACACAGATAAAAAGAAGAGGTTAGGCTGATAGTAAGGAAAACTTATTAACCATGTTAGTCATATAAGATTCTGATTTGTCTAAGAGCTTTAATGATGATACTCACTTCCTGGCGTTTCTGACCTAAATTTAGGCATCCCTAAGCTCTAGATTTGCAAATTAAGTTTCTCAACAGATCTAATCCTGTTACGATTAGTCAAAATCTGCATAAAGTATAACTTAATGATTATCAGTTTATCATTTATCCCTCTAGGGCTTACATTAACATATTCACATAAACGATAAATATGAATGAAGTAATAAAAGTAATCAATGCGCAAGAATGAGTAAACTATCCAATTAGAACAAATCAAAACATTAAATAATCAATAACTTGGCTAATACCTACACGTATTAGCCCATAATCTCAGTAGTAATACACGATAACATGTTCAGAAAGATTCAAGTATAAATCGAAAGATAAGAATACGCTAACCGAACGATTAAAGTGTATTAAAACAAATTAAGTGAATTCTCCTATGGAATTATGGCACTAGCAGGACCTTCTTGGTCTTATTTTGTCTTTGGTTTCGTACTTGGTGGTTAAAAGCTCTTTGAAAACCGGACTTAGGGTTTTCTATTTATACTTTTCAAATACGGTCGATACAGCGTATCAAGGTAACTTCGCGTGGGGTCCAAGATTATTATATTCCGGAATATTCGTACACCGCCTTCCTGATACGGCGTATCATAGAGATCCATACGGCGTATTAGGTCTTCTTTATCTTGGAAATCTGGTGAAGTCTTTGTGATGGATACGACGTATCTTCATGATGTCCTACGGCGTATCTGGACTAAAACAAGCTCGTTGTTCTATTTAACCAAAGTTTCATATACCACGTATCTAATATCTGGATACGGCGTATTCTTCAAAGTCAGGCAATGGTCTTCATAATCGTCCAAGTCTTGATATACGGTGTACCTATCTAGAATGATACGGCGTATTCTTGTCTGTTTAGTGGACTTTCTCGAACTTGATCTATTTGCTACAAAACACGTCCATTATTGCTAACTTTCACCAATTGCTTGTTAATTACTGAAATAGAAACATTTAAGTGATTAAGTATCAAATCTTATATATAATGATATAAAACTAGCAATAAACATAGGATAAATGATGTTAATAATATGACCTTATTTGATGTCATCACCCTCATATACGGTGAAACATCTAAGTCTCTTGTCAGGACGACCAAATCACCCTGATAATACTTACACGACGACATAGAAAGTCCAATGCAAGCCTATCCATGACTTCTATTTAGCAATCTCGTGCGACGATCTTCCTGGGTCGGCATACACCCAGAGGATAGAAAAATTGCAAGAAGAAGGAAGAGGAGTTAACGCTTTCACATCCAACTCCCATACACGGGTAATAGATACGAGCATATCTTCGCCGTTAACTTTCATGTTAACATCAGTAAAAACCGAAGGAATATCTCTTCTAAACACAAAAGGATACTCATACTTCATAAATTACTAAAGAAAACCCACGAAAAAAATCTCCTTTGAAAGGAATTTTAAGGGTTTGGATGCAGATGTGGTAGAATGGGAAGTTATAATGGCCCCAAAATGTAACCTACACAATTTTCTAGCCCCATTTATAGGCAAAGAAAATGAATCGGCGAGTTACACTTGGCATAATCCCATTGGTTCAAAAAAGCATTTAATACGACGCGTGCAACCCACCCTACACAGGCGCGAGTACAACTGACTTCATCGATTACGTCATATACAGTCGAAGGGATGGGTCATACACACCGCTCAAGAAATGCAGGGTGACGCCGTCTACAGTCACAAAGACATTAAAGACACTTCAAATCCCAAAGATATCGAATAAACCCAAGGCATAGATCTTCTGCACTTCTTCACGCAAACGTTTTAATACCCACCTTTCCCAACTCAGCTTACAACCCTAATCAAGGTGAAAACCCGCATCTAGTCATCATGACAAAAAACAAAAGTGATCAAAGGACCTAGGAGCAATAAACCTGAGAGATGAACTCTGGTAGCCAGGCACGAACCGCGGAGACTCAGTTACAAATTCCAGCATCTTATCATGCATGATCTAATTCTAGACTAGGGGACTTGATAGCGTATCATTATTAGTGGCCCAAGCCCACTAAATACACGCTTGAATCAAGCCCATCTCCAAGGCCCATCAAATGGCCCGACTTGAAATCCCATGTCACACATGACCTGATGAAACACCTACCAAGCCTTAGTACAAATATCGCGGCCCCCACCTGCCATAACGGATAAGATGTAGCATCTGACACTGAGCAGTGGGGATGCACAACATACACCACCATATACGAGCTACAGGACGCATGACTTATATCCTCCTTGTCGGCTCACGGATGATCAACACCTGTCTCCCTCGCAGCCATTGATCATCCCTCACGGTTTATCTCTAAACCCTAAAAGCCTCTTTATAAATAAAGAGCAACACACACAATTTCACAAGTTTTTCACACACTTGGGCAAATACTGCTTCATAGCAGTGAAGTACGGTTCTTGTTTAAGTGTTACCCGAGCTTCTTGATCTATATCATGCTCACCGGGTCCTTACTGTACGACACGAGAAACCAAACAACAAGACCATTCCCATCCCATCTTATCTTCAACCCGTTTCATATACCATACATGAACAAGGGTATATATAGCGTGTTTCTTAGTCTTCCATGAAACCTATGAATGTCTAAAAAATATACAATAACCATTCAAAGATTTCCTTGTCTTAAGACATAAAGCCCCATCTGAATCAGAAAAGCGAGTCACCTTGAGATGTGGTTGAATAAGATAAAACAAACCTTTTGAGACGGTCAATCTTGAGTACTTGAGAAGATGAATAGCAACTTGTACATGAAAATCATTGGAAGAGGAAGCAAACTGACTCAAGTGTTGGACTACATATGAAATGTTTTGCTTTATCATAGTCAAATACAACTATCTGCCCATCGATCTTCTGTATGGCTTAGAATCCTCTAAAGGAGTACATTTATCAAGAGAAAGTATTACTAAGTAGGAAGAGGGAATTGAGTAGGTTTAGTTGCAGTAAGACATGCATTAGTCAACAAGTCTAGAATGTACTTCCTCATATCTAGACAAGTTCCTGTCGTTGTTCTACACAACCCAATACTAAGAAAATACTTTGTCAAACCAAGTGCTTTAATGGTGAATTTCTTATCAAGTGACTTCTTTAACTGTAGTATCTCAGGTTCATAATTTTCAATAATAAGGACATGATCTACATAGATCAGTGCTGCACTAAACTGATCATCTTGTGTTTTAACAAATAAGAAATAGTCATGTTTGGAATAAACATATCCTAAACTGAACAAATACTTGGTTAACTCATGATTCCGCTGCAATAAAGCTTGTTTCAAACCGTATAATGATATGCTAAGCTTGCAAACTTGACCATTTGTAGCTTTATGAACCTTTAGGAGGCAACATGTAAATTTTCATCAATATACCCATGTAATAATGAATTGTTGATATCTGAAGTATGAAGTGACCACTCTTTTGCAGTTGACAAAGCTATCAGGCTACCCACACTCGTTCAGTCGACGACCGATTCGAAACAATCGATCTTCGGTCGTCACCGGTGTGACGAGTCGTTCACCGACGGTTGAGGGGCATTTTTCTTTTCATTTAGATCGAGCAGACGACCCATTTAATACAAACACAAAACTACAAAATTTCCCACTTACCCATAAATGTTACCGTTCATTCATGTATATATATTTTTTTTTAATTTAAACACTATACTTTAACACTATAAATACCCCACTCAAACTACAATTCAAACTACTACTCATATCCATTTCACCATGTCTAAGAAAACTCCCAAACCAAAAACCTCAAGATCCCGAATTCAAGAAACCGTTTCGCATTTAACACCGGATCTGAATTTTTGATTATCCGGTGTCTCACCACCCATTCGCTTTCGATCCCCCGATTTTGAATATCATTCACAAGTACCACAACCACCACAAAATTAAAACATGTTTTTATCGAAATAATCCATTCAACCCACTGTATAATAACAACCAACAATCTTTTTTTCCAATCACCAGGTGGATTGCATCGTCCTACTATGGATTTGTCGACGTCTTCCCAATCAAATCAACCGTATTCTCTGCTTAACCGTATTAATCTTGATATGGATTTTGAGCAGTTAATGCATACTCAAGATTATTATGCGGGTCAAGGTTTTGGTCACCGTATGGTCAAGATAATTATCCGAGTCAAGATTATTCTATGGGTCACGGTTCGGCCTACAGTTTGATTCACGATTCGGCTCTAGTTGAAGACGACTCTCCCGTCGAAGAGATGTCACTCGTCAAAGCTAAAAAGCCTTCAAAATGTGCTTCAAAGGCTAAGAAGAATGATAACAAGGAGCCGTCAATGCCATGGACAACGAAGGAAGAGATCGCGTTGTGCAGAGGTTGGTGTGATGTGTCAAAAAATAGCGAGAGATGAAAGGCTATGAAGAGTAAGGGTTTTTTCAGTTGGTTACTGATTACTTTAGGAAATAAACTGGTTCAACGAAAGGGTACGACTTGGTCGATAGCAAATGCAAAAATATGGTTCGCCCTATAATTGGTGGATTTTGTGCCATTATCAATAATATCGAACAGAATCACGAAAGTGGTTCGAATGACCTTACTGTGCACCAAAAAACGTATGTAGAATACGAATTGGTGTACAAGCATCCCTTTACATTGGAGCCGTGTTGGAACATTTTGAAAGATCATGCTGCTTTGAAGGAAATTGAGATGCCTGCTTCAAGAACACAAAGGGTCGAAAAAAAATCCAAGACTTCTGAAACCACCTCGGGGTCAGCACAAGGTGGTTTCAATTTGAACGATGAAGCGGATGAGTCTGAGGAAGAGACTCGAGAAGAGCGACCAATTGGTCGTGACCGAACTAAGAAGAAATCATTCGCCTCCTCTCGTGAGGGATCTTCATTTGCTGATCCGGTAGCCAACAAATTCTTCAGCTTGAAGTCGGTAAAATGGGGAAAGAAAAAGGAGGAACAAGACTCCTATATACAATTGAAGAATCGAGAGTTGGATATCGCAAAGGCAGCGCGTCGAGAAGCAGCAGAGTTGAAAAGGGAGCAACTTGAAATACAAGGTCGAAACTTGAATTAGCTGAAGAAATAAACGGGACAAAGACATCTTATTCTATAATTCGGTAATCGACCCCTCTTTGCCTCCGATACAACAACAGAAGTTGCTTGAGATGAAGGAAGAAATAAAGGCGACCTATAACTTAGATTATTAGTTTAAGTTTTTAATTATTATTGGAGTAAATTGCAAAAATCGTCCTTGTGGTTTGGCCAAATTGCACGTTTCGTACTTGTGGTTCATTAAGTGCAAATATCGTCCACTTTTGGTCCTCCATCATTACAAAAATCGTCCTTGTGGTTTGCCAAATTTCACTGTTGAAGGACCAAAAGTGCACGTAACTGTGCAAAATAAGGACGATATTTGCACTTATTGATCAACAAGGACGAAACGTGTAATTTGGCCAAACCACAAAGACGATTTTTTGCAATTTACTCTTATTATTGTAATGTTTTTAATGCTATCTTAATTATTATGCAATGTTTTTACTATTAATGAAATTTAATTTTTTTGTTAAAAAAATTTGAAAAAAAAAAAAAAAAAAAATATATATATATATATATATATATATATATATATATATATATATATATATATATATATATATATATATATATGGAGGTCGCCTTAGTTTGGTGAAAAGTTTTATGTAGATCGCCGGAGAGAAAGCTGATGTGGCAAGCAAAATGAAAGTCGCTAGAGATAACGAGTGTGGGTAGCCTCAAAACTCTCTTGTTGTTTAAAACCTCTAGACGTCTTAAAGTGTTTTAAGCTTTTGCAATTTTTGCGGATTATTTAACTTTGCTTAAACAATGTTATTAACGTGTTTTGATATAATTTGCATACAACAATGTTTATTGAAGCCGACATTCATCTATTTTTTCTATGACTCTTCGTATAGGTAAATGATATACTTATAAAGTATCCATTTAGACATGTATACCTTGAAACTTTTGAATTCAATAATTCACCGGATCCAGTATTCATAAAGTTTAAAATACATCAAGAAATCTAATGAACAAAATCAACGGAAAAGACTGTTGATGTAAAAGATGAAGCGAGTAGTAACATAAGATATGGAGTAAACTCCAAAATACATCCATGTGGTTTACCCAATTTCGCACCATACATCCAAAAAAATTTTTTGCAACATATACATCCCTCCGTTAGTAAAAGTCAAACACAATACATCCACGAGGACGAACGGTGCAAAGATTGTGTCGTTAAATTGGACACGTGGCAGTTAAGTAAGGGTATTTGTATCATTTTATCTATCCCACCTACTTATCTCTCTTTTTCAATTCATTCAAACCCAGAAAAACACACACTTAAACACAAAAACAAATAAAAAACACAAATCCAGAATCAAACACAAACAAACACAAACAAACTTAAACACAAATCCAGAAAAACACAAACACAAATCCAGAAAAACACAAATCCAGAAAAACACAAACTTAAATACAAACACAAACCCATAATCAAACACAAACAAAAACCCAGAAGAAAACCTTCAATAACACCAACCTAGATTATCTTTAAAGATCCAAATTATTAGTACACAACAAGTTCAGATCTCAGTTTGGTTCACTTTGGTAACAATCTTTCAAGACTTTAGTGTGAGACCATAACCATCATCGATCTAACCCATCTCAACAAGCTCTTGTTTGTTTGAACACAACTCTTCATCGATCTCTTTGAAGCATATCTTCTATTTTTAATTTCCGAAAATATTAAGAAAGAACAAAACAAAGCTGTCTCATCCTTTCTTATTATTCGTTCAAACAACAAAAACAAAACTAAAGAACACAACAAGCCTTACCCGTATCTGGTTCATGGGTATTTGATTCGTATGGTGTAACAACAACTAATATCAAAGAGGCGTATGTGTTTATGAGTGTTCGATTTAATCAAGTAACAAAGGATGATTTTTTATTGTTATATGTGTTGTTGATTCGGATTAAATCAAGACAGGGACGATTTGTTGATTTGTGTTCGTGTTTTAATTTGGGTTATTTGATTTCTTAGTTTGATTTGTGTTGGTGTTTTGATTTTGGTTATTTGACTGATAAGTCATAAGAGTATTAAAAGAAGAGTAAGTGAGTAGGTGTGGGTGTTAAAAGGACTAAATTACCCTTGCTTAAAAAGAGATAATTGCCACGTGTCCAATTTAACGATACAATCTTTGCACTATTCGTCCTCGTTGATGTATTGTGTTTGAATTTTACTAACGGAGGGATGTATATATTGCAAAAAAAAAAATTTGGATGTATGGTGCGAAATTGGGTAAACCACAGGGATGTATTTTGGAGTTTACTCTAAGATATGACTTCAAACTTCATAGTAGTTTATACCCTAGGATATAGGTGCACATCGAAACCGGTTAACCGAACCACAACCGAAAGCTAACCTAAAAATCGAACGGGTCAAAACCAGTTTTGAACCAAACCGGTCCATTTTTCCACAAATCGCCGGTTTGGGATTTCAAAGAAATGACTTAGAGGACCGGTGACCGGATCTAAACACACACGTTGTGTTGGGGATACTTTGAGTATATACTTGATAGCATGCGGAATTTACTACCAAGTACTTAGAAGAATATGTTTGGTGATTGTATGATCTTATGAACGTAACAATAATAAACAAGACAATTGTTTTACCAAACACTTTGCTTTCAATATATTGAACGATTAAACGTGAAGCTCTTAACAATGCTTGTACGTATAGGAGATATGGATATCGATTATGTGTATAAAACCCTAACTGAGGATCTCTTTTTATAGCACAAATAGTCCTTTACAAGTAAACTATATTCTATACAAATAAGATATACATCATATCCATTCCATATTTATCTTCACACGGTTTCACCTTGATCTTCTAAGCAGTCCTAACTTTTCTTCATCAGCAGTACTAACTGTTCTTGTATTTTTCTCTTCATCAGCAGTACTAACTGTTCTTGTATTTTTCAACCGTACTAACTGCTTAATTTAATTCCCAACAATCCTCCCCTAAACTTATGATTTCTATGCAAATCAACAAGTTTCTTGAATTAAACTTCTGCATATGTTGATGGGGTAGATTCTTTCAAACACTTATCTTTAATCTCTAAACATTTGGGAATTTTCTTCACATATCATACTCCTTTTGGTCAACTCTTCAAAAATTACCAAAATTAAATTTATTCATGTAAGGAATTAATTCTAAATACCAACCCAAAGAATTTACTTCCTTATACCAACCCTGCATTTAATTACTTTAACACTCCATTGGTTCTATAAAAAGCCTTAAATTCTCATTACTAACCCATCATTCTTCACATCACACCCATCAAATCACAAATATCAAACCCAATGAGTTCATCCAATCCAAATATTGTTGAGATTTCATCAAATTCTTCTTCAGATTCAGAAAGTGATGGATGGAGATCTTACTTTCCACCAAACTACACTAATCTGACTATCAGAAACCCATCTCCAAAAGCTCAAGAAGTATCTAAATACCATGACCTTTTAATATCCTCTGATGATGATGATCAACAAGCACTTCCACTATCAGTTGTATTGACAAGAGAGATAGAGAAAGCTGTGGCAAAAATGAGTAAGGTTCAAGTGCCCGAAAGACATCAACCACTTCCAAGACCTGACAAACAAGTTTTGGGACTTCCTAGTTGGAAAGTGTGGAACTCAATCGATGGCAAAGGAGTTCACAAATCCATGCCAGACTTCAAAGACAAAGGCAAAAGGAAGCTTGAGTAGTGGTTATGTGTTAGATTGGTTTAGGTTTGTGTGTTGGTAGTTGATTGGTTTGTGATGTTAGGAGTTGGTTGGTTTTGTTGGTTTTTCTTATGAAATGAATCCACCTCTGTAATGAATAAATTTTATGCACCTGTTTATAATCCATCTCTGACTTCTTAATTCCTCCCCTGAATTGCATAATCATCTTTAACAGTAACTAGAACAAACTTTTATTCCTCCCCTTTTTGGAAGAATCTTCACCATCAGATGAATTAGAACATATGACATCCAAGCTCAGCATCCAATATGACAATTTGTACAAGTTACCATCAATTCAGTTATTTAGTTTCAAACTGCTCTCAACACTTCCAGATGTATTACCTTCTGAGAGAGGTGTATCACAGAGCATAAACTCAGTAGGAACTAAGTTTGAACAATCAGTACAAACTGGTGAAGTCAGCAGTACAAACTGTTAACCAAAAGTTTTCAGAGATAAAATCAAGTTGTAAGTTTAATGTGGATTTGAAAACATTTTTGTCCACTTATAGTTTTTAGCAAACTATCAGCTATGAACGGATTTGACATGTCTTTACCAATAGCCGTTTGCTATGGACTAGCCAACTCTTCACACTTAGATTTGGTGAGTTGATAACCAACCAGTTTTTGGTAAACTGTCAACCATAAACGGATTTGAGTAGTCTTTACCAGAAACCGTTTGATCTGGACTAGTTGATTCTTATGTTGGTTAGACATGGTGAATCAATTACCATTTGTTGTGTGACAAGCATTCACACTTGACAATCCAAACCACCATACTTTCCAAAGCACAATCCAAAGCAAAAAGCTTTTCTTAACCTGAAATGTTAGTCCAAAACCAAAGAAAACACAATACACAATATTCTCTTTTAACAGTTATCACAATTGACTAACAATACCAAAAATTACCAAGCAGTACTAACTATACAAATAGCACAACTAGCAGTACAAAAACCAAAAACATTTAGACATTAATCTTTTGAAGGATTAAGCATTCCAATACCTGTTACCAAGTACTGAAATCTGCTTACATCAAAACCTTTTGTTAAGAGATCAGCAAAGTTGTCATCAGTGTGTATTTTAACAACTTGTATTAACTTCTTTTCAGCACAGTCTCTTTACTGCTGTGAGATGAGACACCTTAGGATTTACTTGGAATCTTGCACAGGCACAAACAGCAAACATAATGTCAGGCCTAGATGATGTAAGGTACATCAGAGACCCAATCATAGATCTATACATGTGCACATCCACATCTTCACCACTGTGATCCTTTAATAGCAAATGTGTCTCCTTGTCAACTGGTGTACTAGCAACCTTGGCATCTGTGAATTGGAATTTCCTCAATATTTCACCAACATATTTATCCTGAGAGATAAATATACCATCTGGCTTTTGCTGTACTTGAAGACCTAGAAAGAAGGTAAGCTCTCCCATAGAACTCATCTGAAATTGGTCTTTCATCAGCTTTTCAAACTCCTTACACATCTGTTTCATTGTAGAACCAAAAATGATGTCATCTACATAGACTTGTACCAGTAGAATATCACCCTTGTTCTTTTTAATAAAAAGAGTTTGATCAATTTTCCCTCTATGAAACCCATTCTTCAGAAGATATTTAGCAAGAGTTTCATACCAAGCTCTTGGAGCCTGATGCAATCCATATAGAGCTTTTACCACCTTATAAACCTTCTCAGGATGCTCTGGGTCTATAAAACCTGGAGGTTGTGAAACATAGACCTCCTCATCAATAGTACCATACAGAAAGGCACTTTTCACATCCATTTGATAGACCATAAACCCCATAAATGAAGCATAAGCAAGAAATAATCTAATTGCTTCAATCCTGGCAACTGGAGCAAAAACTTCCTCATAATCTATACCCTCTTCCTGATTATAGCCTTGAGCAACCAATCTTGCTTTGTTTTTTATCACAATGCCCCTCTCATCCTTCTTGTTCCTGAATACCCACTTTGTACCAATCACTCTCATTCCCTTTGGTAGATCAACCAGAACCCATACATTCTGAATTTTGAATTGAAGCAGCTCTTCTTGCATAGCTTCAACCCAACTTGATTCTTCTAAAGCTTTTAACACATTCTTGGGTTCAATCTGAGATAGAAAACATACAAACATACACTCATGCTCATCATCATGATGTTTTTCTTCATATACCACACTGAGAAATCCATGATGATCTGGGTCTTGAATTTGCCTTCTGGTCTTGACTCCAGATTGTACATCTCCTATGATATTGGTAAGTGGATGATTCTTATGTACAATAGTATGGGGAGTAGAAGGAGCTGCATAGCTGGTAGGCATGTTTTGCAGACCATCTCCAAAGAAATCAAACTCATCAACTTGAGAAGCAGTATCAACTGGTGAATCAAGATGAGGTTGACTTGGTCCATCAACATCACTATTTTGCTCAGCAGTTGGAACTTGTGGATGAGCAGTACTAACTCCATTTGTACTGCTCATTGGATTTTCAGCTTCTTTACCATTCTGACCACTGGTTTCAGCAACATCTTTCTCTTTGTCTACACCACTTGATGAAGGAATATCATGCTTCTTTGTAGAAGACTCATTCACTGGACTTTCTTCCATGACTGGTATGAAAATGCAATCCTCATCTTCCTCCTCTGAGCCTGCATCATGGTTATTATTTGTACCTGTAACAGGCACATAATTCATGGAATCTGAAAGACTGTCAATATCAAAGATCCAATCTGGACCTACACCTGCAACATTTGGTTTATTCTCCAAAAATTCTATGTGCAAATTTTCTTCTACTTGCTTGGTGCTTGTATTGTACACCCTAAAATCCTTACTGTGCAGAGAATAACCAACAAAGAAACCTTCCGCAGATTTCCCATCAAACTTTCCTAGTTGGTCTTTGGTATTAAGGATAGTAACATGACAACCAAAAGGTCTCATGAAGCTTAAAGCAGGGGTTCTACCTCTAAGAAGCTCATAAGCAGTCTTATTGTGAGGTTGCACAACTAAAACCCTATTCAATACATAACAAGCAGTGCTAACTGCTTCAGCCCAAAATGAAACTGGTAGCTTAGAGTCAGCTAACATTGTCCTAGCAGCCTCTATAAGAGTCCTATTCTTTTCCTCAGCTACACCATTTTGCTGTGGGTTTCTAGCTACACTAAACTCCCTCTTAATACCTTTTTCTCTGCAAAAATCATCCATCACCCTATTCTTAAATTCAGTCCCATTGTCACATCTGATTATTTTAACTTTCTTATCAACTAGGTTTTCTACTTCAACAATGAAGGTCTTAAGGATTTCACTAGTTTCATCCTTAGTTTTCATAAAGAACACCCAAGAAAACCTACTATAATCATCAGTGAAAACAAGACAGTATCTCTTAAAGTTCAAGCTATTCACAGAGGTAGTGATGTGTCGTTGTATAGGTGATTATTCCTTATCAAGTTTTACATTTATATTTTGCCGACTTAACCTATAACAACACTAACGGGCAGTGTACCCGATCAATGTAGCCTAGTTGGTAAGTAGGGTGTCGATCACTAAGAGTGAGATTTCTAATATACTAATTCTTGATGTATTCGACTCTCCTAAACTAACGTAAAGGGGGGTTCAGCCTGAGAGACTGGCACGGGTTTGGTTTTATTCTAACTAAACTAAGATAAACAAACAATAGAAAATACCAAAGATAAGAAGAGTGTGTTAACCAAGTTTCATATATGATTAAGTTTTAATAAGTTCTAAGACCTGCAGTGATTGGTGCTCAAGACTAGGCGCGGTCCATCCTACCTCTTGTATACCTAGAGTCTAGATTCCATTCTAATTGGAATCCGCATAAAGCTGCTTAATAATTGTGTTTATGTTTAAATAGCTTGTCACTTGTTTTATTGCTAGTTCTATATAAAGTGTATATTAATTTAACCTTTCCCGTTGGATCTCATTATATCGGCGAGTAAACCCTTATTGATTACTTATGTCTAAAAGTTATTTATTAACTGATCAGGTTAGTTATAACCGTGGGAGATATATGATATTCCGTAGTCACATACACAAGCCACTAATAGACACAGAGGTTATCAAAGCACTAATATAAGTCACCAAAGACATCATCATATAGACTTTAATTGATGGGAAAGCAATTTTAAGGCGGGCATATGATTTTCCGTAGTCACATACTACCGGCCATCTATCCTGATGAATTAAAGCTTACTATTACAATAAAACAAACTACTAACATAAGTAATTAAAACGAAGACTTAGCAACCAATCGAATTAGAAACACATCAAAATATCAAATAATCATAAACATGGCTAACACATAAGGGTGTTAGCCCATAATCTCTATAACAAAGTGCATAAACATAATCATAATAAAAATAGAGTATTAAGCATAATGAATACGTTACAATGATTAGAGATGCTCTTCAAGGATAATTAGGTCTTCTAGGGTGATCTTCTGCTGTTTTAAGGGGTTGTGATTGTCTGGGAATGACCCTAAGGGTTCCCAAAGATGCCCTAATTCGTTAATGAGTTCGGTATTTATAGATTCTGAAATCTGGGTCGATACGGCGCATCTAGAGAGTTAGATGCGCCGCATCTATAAGTAAACGTAGCCTCCAAGTCTGAAACTGACCCGATATGGCGCATCTATAAATCTGATATGGAGCATCTCCAAATACAGTGCATCTAAATACATGATGCGCCGCATCTCCTTCAGATACAGGTAGATCTCCTTTTTCTCTTTCCGTGACCGCTTGAATCAACTAAAACGGAGTCCGGATGAAGATTTTATGGCCAAAATACGAAAGTATCTTCAAGTGTCGACTTGTAATCTTGACTTCTTCATTAAGCTTCTAATCTCCACTTGATTTCTTGGTAAGGATTGTGTATGGCCGATACGGCGCATCGGATTGGTCCGATGCGGCGTATCAAGGTAACTTCGCGTGGGGTCCAAGATTATTATATTCCAGAATATTCGTACACCGCCTTAAGATGCGGTGTATCTTCAATCTCTTATGCGGCGCATGTTCTCTTGTATCTTGGATCATCTTTTGGTGAAGTCTTGAGAGTGATACGTCGTAGGTATGAAATGTAATGCGGCGTATCTAGAGTAGAACAAGTTGGTTCTTCTTCGTTGACCAAAGTTTCATATGCGACGCATGATAAAATCAGATGCGGCGCATGCTTCAAAGTCAGGCAATGGTCTTTAATCTCTTCAATTCAGCAGACTTTTCCAATCTTGATCATTTTGCTCCATTTTATGTCCATAATAGCTAACTTTCACCAAATGTTTGTTTATAACTGAGAATTACAAAAGTAGGCGATTAAGTATCAATTCCCATATAAAATAATACAAAACAAGCAATATACATAGGATACATGATGCTAATAAAATGTACTTATTTGATGTCATCAGGTAGGACCAAACAAGTCCATATGCAACATATATAAAGCTTGAGAAATAGAGTTCTGGGTCTTTGGCTTACATGAGGCTCTGTGTTGCTTACCTTTAAGGCAAGAAACACAAGTTTGGTCATTGAGAAAAGTTTTATTTGGTAAACCTCTTACCAACCCATTTTTAGCAATTTTGTTAATGGTTTTAAAATTAACATGACCAAGCCTTCTGTGCCACAACATTGATTCTTCCAATGTGGCTTTTGCAACAAGACAAGTAAGTCCAACCTTAGGAACTAGTTTATTCATCTCAACACTGTATGTATTATCCTTTCTAGGGATTTTAAGCAATACTTGACTTTCATTAGGTAGCTTGAAATCAGGAGAAAGAATAAGACAATCAGTATCAGTAAATAAAACTTTGTTCTGTCTATCACAAATTTGTGATACACTGAAAAGATTGTACTTAAGTTCTAGTACATAATACACATTTTCAAAATCAAGATTACCAGTTTTAATTACCCCTTTACCAGTAATCCTTCCTCCAATACCACCACCAAAGACAACTGGTCCTCCATCTAGAGCAATAAAGTCTGAAAGATATGACATGTTGCCTGTCATGTGCCTTGAACATCCACTGTCTGAATATCCTCTATCTTCTTTACCATTTGAAGGATGTTCCTGCACACAAAATAAAGGTGTTAGTTTCTTTTGGGGATCCAAACCATCACTGGTTTGGATCTGCCTTGTGCATCAAGATGAGAAAACTTGTTGGAGGTCATTGATGCACCATTGGGTTTGGTAGATTGTCTAACCCAATGTGCTGAGGCCTTGACAACATTGCCACTTTTTTCCTTAACATTTAAGTGCCTAGCAGTAGGATTTGCTGGTCAAACAGTTGGAACTGCTGACCTAGCAGTTGGAACAGCTTGTTTAAATTTAGGCACCCACTTCTGATTAGTCATTGTTGTTTTCTTATAAAAATGGTTTTTAACTGTTTGTGCATGATTTGAAAATTGTTTTGCACTTGAAACAGTTTGTTTGTTATTAAACCACTTATTTTGACTAGCAGTTGAAACTGATTTGATGCCAGTCTTTAACATAACAGCTTTGGGTGACAACTTATGATTTGCATTAGGGCTTGTCAATATAGTTGAACTGTTTTGAGTTACCCTAGCATTGTTATTCCTATTCACCCTTGTATTCCCAGAAACCTTCTTTTTCCATGGGTTAGAATCACAATAAGCAGCCATATGATCAAAACTTCCACAAACAAAACACACTTTTCTAATCATAGCTAACTTATCATCCAATTTCTTAGATTTTGAGTGATTCCAGTTCCTATGACTACCCTCAGAAATTGGTGATCTGTTCTTAGTCCCATACATCTCAGCATATCGAACACTTTTCCTAACTGGTTTTATGTTTTCAGTCTTAACCACTTTAGGAGCATGTTTAACTTCTACCTTAACAACATTAGATTTGTCCTTAACCACTACATCCTCATAATCAGATGTCTAATCCTCAATAGTTGGTGCATCTGAGTTCCTATCAGAGGACATCTTTTCCTCAAAAAGAGATTTATCACTAGCACTCACAAAAGAATCTTCTGCCTTAACAAATTTAACAGGATTCTCACTAATCTTAACACCATATCCAGGAAAATCCATATCCTTAAACTCTTCTAAACCTGTATGTGCTAAATCAGTTCCTGGTGGAACAAACATTCCTCTAAGAGGGGGTGCAACTGACTTATAACCTAAACCAGATTTAGCTTTGTTAAGTATTTGACTCTCTACTATCTTCTTAACTCCGTTTGAAGTATGTTTAAGAGTATCTACACTTAACTGGATGTTTTCTTTTTCCTTTTTAAGCTTCTCTAGTTCATATACAAGTCCACTCATTTTATTATCTTTTATTTGCAATTCCCTCTTTAAAACACCTATCTCATCAAAGAAGTTTGATTCATTCTGTCTATAAAACACAATTTGTTCTTCCAAAACAGCTAGTCCTCTTTTATGATTTGTCAGACTAGAATTTACTTGATTAAATTCTACTCTAAGATCATCATACTGTTTCTTAACATTTTCATAATCTTTTAAAGCACGACAAGAGTTTGAGCATTTTTGAAGTATATGTACCCCAGAGTCTGAGAAAGCCATCAAACCCAAATTAGCTGGTTCCTCTTCTTCCTCTATGAAGCTCCAATCAAATCCAGCTCCATCTACAGCTACCATAGCCTTGGAAGAAGACTCTTCAACATTAACTGTTCTCCTTGTTCCTTGCTGATTCTTAAACCCTTGACCCTGGTTGCTTTGTTGTCTTGGACCTCTACATTCCCTAGCAAAGTGCCCCATCTTGTGACAATTAAAGCATTCCACCTTAGACTTATCATACCCAGCAACATCTCTTCCATTGAAGGTAATCTTATTCCCAGTCCTTTGGTAATACTTCTTAGCCCTGATGCTTATCAAAGCCAACTGCCACTTTAAATCCATAGCTTCCAAATCATCTTCAGCAATTTGAAGAAGATCTTCATTAAAGATCTTAGACCCACCAGACTGTTCTGACACAAATGCATATATGGTCTCTTCAGTCAATCCAGCATTACTAGTTTTTACACTAGCAGTGCTAACTGTTGGTTTAGCAGTACCAACTGCTTCTTCATCTTCATGATTCAAACTGTTTGAAGAAGATACAAAATCCATATTCCCTAAACTAGAATTGGTGTTACCACTCTTCTTCACCTTCTGCTCAACAATCTTAAGATTGTTGTAAAGCTCATTCATTGTCATTTTCTCCAGCTCTGGTTTATTGCTCCAAACCACAACATAAGTTTTCCATTCAGCAGGTAAACTATTTAGAAACTTCATGTTGAGGTCTTCCTGTGGAATCACAATCTTCAACACAGTAAGTTGACTGATGATCTTTTGAAGCCTATTAAAGATATGGTCCAAAGTTTCATTGCTTGATGCAGTGAAGTTCTCATAACTTTGCTTAAGTAGGGTTTTCTGTGCCTTCTTGGTAGCTTCATTGCCACCAAATCTTTCCACCACTGCTTCAAAAAGAGTTTTAGCAGTCTCGTAATGACTAAAATTCAGCACTTGATTATTAGGAATTGCCATTAGTAACAAATTCCTAGCCTTCTGATCATTCTTCTTTTTAATTCTCTCCTCGTTTGTAACTGGCTCAGTGTTAAGCTTTGTGATCTTGGAACCATCAGCACGTGTTTCTTCCACAGCAATTGGTTTGAAGGAATCACCATTAATAATGATATCCCATAATGCATAGTCTTGCACCATGAAATATTGCTCTATTCTGAGCCGCCATAAATCTTATTCATTCTGTTTCAGCATGGGGAGTTTAGCAAGGATTGAGGTTTGAGGTGTCTCCATGTCCATCTTCTTGGTTGCTAGTGAGTAAATACTTCTGGATCTTCTAAACTCAAAGTATCAGAAACCTGGCTCTGATACCACATGACCGGATCTAAACACACACGTTGTGTTGGGGATACTTTGAGTATATATTTGATAGCACGCGGAATTTACTACCAAGTACTTAGAAGAATATGTTTGGTGATTGTATGATCTTATGAACGTAACAATAATAAACAAGACAATTGTTTTACCAAACACTTTGCTTTCAATATATTGAATGATTAAATGTGAAGCTCTTAACAATGCTTGTACGTATAGGAGATATGGATATCGATTATGTGTATAAAACCCTAACTGAGGATCTCTTTTTATAGCACAAAGAGTCCTTTACAAGTAAACTATATTCTATACAAATAAGATATACATCATATCCATTCCATATTTATCTTCACATGGTTTCACCTTGATCTTCTAAGCAGTCCTAACTTTTCTTTATCAGCAGTAATAACTGTTCTTGTATTTTTCTCTTCATCAGCAGTACTAACTGTTCTTGTATTTTTCAACCATACTAACTGCTTAATTTAATTCCCAACAACCGGTTTTTGGGAACCGGTTTTTAGGAACCGGTTATTCGAACCGGTTTGGTTAACCGGTTTGGGCGGGAGGAGCGATTTTATTTTTTATTTTTTTGAAATTTCAAATTTTGAATTTTGAACTTGAGTGGGAAGGAGCGTGGTGGGGGGGCGGTTTTTAAATTATTTGGGCTCAATATTTACCATTTTACCATTTATTATTTAGTATAAATATAAGGGTTATGTTTTTGTTTATTCACAACTTTCATACAAGCAAAATACACTCTAAAAAATCAAAACCGAAAGTATTTCACTAATGGCAAGTTCAAACACCACCAACAACACCGAAGCTGGTTCAACAAGTGCACCTACGGTTGTCAAAATTTTACCATGCGATCGTGTAAAAGATCCTTGGGAAAACTTCAACTACGTCCTAATGTCGGATGGCAAGAAAAAGGCTCAATGTAAGCATTGCTTAAGTATAATGTCGGCGAGTTCCAACTCGACGTTGAGGGCTCATATCAAACAGAAGTATTGCAAGGCATTCAAAACGGTTCCGGAAGAGGGTCAATCATCTATGGCTCGGGACGGGAGTAATTTTGTATACGATCATGAAGTAGTTCGTCAAAAATTTGCCGGTTTGGTGATTCGACGAGGTTTGTCGTTCAACCATTGGGACGAACAGGATACGACGGAGGTCTTTCAGAATCATGTCCAACCAATGTACAATCATGTAAGTCGTATGACTCTAAAATGCGATGCTATGAAAATGTGGAAAACGGACAAACAAGAATTAAAAGATGTTTTTTTAATTTAGATGCGTGTGTTAATATAACAACGGATGTTTGGTCCGCTCCTCATGGTTCGCTATTTTCATACCTTTGTGTTACCGCACATTGGGTTGATCCCGAAAGTTGGCAAATTATGAAGCGAGTCATATCATTTGAAGACTTTCCGGTTCCTCACACGGGAATTGCTTTATTCAAAATGTTGAGAAAAGTGTTTCACAAATTTCACTTGCAACAAAAAATTCTTTCAATTGCGTTGGATAATGCTAGTAACAACGCAAATGCAATGGGTAGACTAAAAATGGAATACGAGCCACAATTAAATGGCGATTTTTATCATTCTCGATGTGTTGCACACATCATTAACTTGGATGTGCAAGCGGGATTAGCCGATCTCGTAATGCGTGAAATGAAAGATTGTTTTAAACAAATGTTATGCGATATTTTTAAAAAGGGTACTAAAAGATATAATAACTACGTTCGGATGTGTGTTGATGCTGGGAAACATTGGTTGTCACCTAATTTAGATTGTGATACGAGATGGAATTCCACTTATCTTATTTTCCTAAGTGGTATAAAACAAAAGGGGACTTTATAATATTTTCATGACATGTTGGCGGAGAATGGTAGGGTTGTTCAATTTGCAGTTGAACATTGGGAAACTATTGAAAAACTAACCCGGTTACTTGAAGTTTTTTTCAACGCCACAAAAAAATTATTGGGAATTTATTATCCAACATCTCATTTGGTACTCGAGCAACTATATTATATGTGTTCAAGTTTGGCCTCATTTGAATTAAATGGTGGTATATATACAAATATGGTTTCACCAATGAAAGAAAAGCTTATTAAATATTTTGAAACTTCGCCATCGGTAATTACTTGTGCGGCCGCATCAAATCCATGTTATAATATATGCGGGGTAGAGTTACTTATCGACTCGATTACAACTGATTTGGGGTTATTCGCGAAAAACGCGAACTTTGCTGAAGATGCAAAAGCGGCTTTTAACAATTCTTTTGAAGGTTTATGGGAATATTATTTTGATAAATATGGTAACCCACCTCCTTCTGTGAATGCGACTTCTTCTTCATCATCAAGGTCGTCGCATAGAGGGAATCCGATACAAGGCTAGCTACAAAAGTTAAGAGAAAATCCCAACAAACGGGCAAAGAATGATCGTTTCACAAACAATGAGTATACTAGAGATACCGGAACCAATTTTATCTCACATATTCCGGCCAACCAACATGAAAACTTTGATGTTTTGGCGTTTTGGAAAGCAAAGGAAACAATGTTTCCCGTTCTATCCCGAATGGCTTGAGATCTACTAAGTGTACAAGCTACTTCGGTAGCTTCTGAATCCACTTTTTCAACAAGTGGAAGGGTGTTATCAAACAGAAGAACAAGGCTCACACCGGCTTCTTTGGAAATGTGTATGTGTTTGAAAGATCATTTGGACGCAACCAAGCGAGTGCAACACAAATCAAGTCTTAAAAACCCCTTAGACATCGAAGAAGAGATCTACGAGGTAGAGGTGCAAGAGGGTACAATCGAGTTGCTTTCCGATGAAGAAATATGACAAGATGAAGCTGCTAACGAAGCTAGGTCCCTCGGATCCGATAAAGACATGTACGAGTAGCTTTTCGATTTATTATGTTTATGTATTATGTTTTAAGTTTATGTATTATGTTTGATGTATTTCCTTTCATGATGTATTTCCTTTGAGTTGTATTCCGATGTATTAAATAAAAGTTGAAGTTTATTCATTTTACTTTGTATAAACGAAGAAAAACGAGAAAAAAAAATGTTAACCGGTTAAAAACCGGTCCCAAACATGTCAAACCGTTTTTTGAAAATTCAAATTTGAACTTGGCGCCTTGGCGGGCAAAAAAAACGGTTAACCGGTTAAAAACCGGTGGATTTTTTGAATTTTCAAATTTTGAATTTAAATTTTGAGCGGGGAGGTGGGTAAAACGTGGGGGGGTCCGAAAAATTGAATTTTTTTGTTTCAAATTTACCATTTTGCCATTTTATATTTAGTATAAATAGAGAGGTTGTGTTTTTGTTTATTTACAACTTTTATACAACTAAAATATACTCTAAAAAATAAAAACCGAAAGTAATTCACTAATGGCAAATGCAAATCAAGGACATGAGGCTGTTGCACCAATTGCACTGGTGATTGTTGCGGTTTTACCATGCAACCGTAAACCAGATATTTGGGATGACTTAAACTACGTCCTAATGTCGGATGGCACGAGAAATGCTCAATGTAAGCATTGCGTCCGTTTAATGAATCCCATTTCCAACTGTGCGTTGAGGGCTCATTTCACCATGTATTGCCCGGCACTCAAGCCTCGACGAGTCGACGTTGAGAAGCTTCTCGATGTTTTATGTTTTAAGAATTATGTTTTAAGTTTATGTATTATGTTTGATCGTGTATTTCCTTTCAGTTGTATTTCCGTTGTATTAAATAAAAGTTGAAGTTTATTCAGTTTACTTTGTATAAACAACGAAAAACGAAAAAATAAAATAAAAAATAATAATAAAAAAAAATGGTCCAAACTGGTCACGAACCGTACCCAAACCGGTTTGGAGTGGTTGGGTTATTTCTTCCTCGGATCCGGTTTGTAACCGAACCGGTTAACCGGCCCAATCAATTTTTTTTTTGTTGACTCGAACCGGTTCTGGTTTGACCGGTCGTCAAACCAAACCGGTTAACTGAAATGTACTCCTCTACCCTAGGAATCGTGTGCAGCATGCAAACTCTAAAAGTGACATAACCGTCATCACTTCATTTTTTCCCATCAAATGTTTAGAAAAAGGAATTTAAAAAGAGTTTAGTCACTGTATTGAGGTAATTCCCTATTTACCCCAAAAGTACAACTCACTCACTCCTAGTGTCCCAAATTTTTTCTTTTTATCTAAATACCCCATGGGCGAAGGTCACCCCGAAATGACGACTAACATATACTGGTGACACGTGTCCCAGGGTAGGTGGTTTTTTTTTTTTTTTTTTTTTTTTTTTTGTAAATTACAAATTCCCCTCCGTCCTCCTTCTCCTTCCCCCTCTCTCTCTCCACCCATCTCCCACCATCCCCACCACCACATAAACCCACCACCACAACCAAAAAAGAAAGATACAAAATCAAGAAATGGTGAGTGACTATTGTTTATTGCAAAGGACATTTTGTTTGTACGTAACAACAAAGAAACTTCACATAAATGGACCTACTACTTTTTTGATATGTAGATCTGAAGGTTTTGAGGTATCACGTGAGTTGAGGTCTATTAAAATAGGGATAATTAGTAAAATGCCCCAGTTGCCTAATGCGTTTGCTTATCCGCCCCGATCTCACAAAATTGTGATATTAGACCGGTCAACTGGGCATCTCAACCCATACGATGACAAGTGTCCTCCAGTTGCCCAAAAAAATACACAAGTTGCCCAAAAAATAGTCAGAAAGTGGCACTTGTCACTTGCAGAAAAGTGACGATTGGCAGTTGCCTAAAACCCTGGTCTAATATCAGAATTTTATGAGATCGGGTCGGATAAGCAAACGCATTAGGCAACTGGGGCATATTAGTAATTATCCCATTAAAATATACCATATGATACATCCTAAATTAACAGGTCACGTAAGTTGAGGTTCCAACGATAACATAATCATCACCATATATGATACACACATTACACGCTCACTGTGTGTATAAAAGTTACTTTCCTCTAATCATTATACCATCTTTTGACTCGCGTTTTGTTGAAGGTTTTGAGGTATTTTTTTAGTTTTGTTATCAATTTTTGAAGGCTTTTTTTTCCTGATCTATAGATTCATATGTAGATCTGAATCTCGGGTGTTTTTTTACAGTCGCCGGCGAAGGAGGGGTTTGGTGGTGGTGGTGGTGGTGGTGGCGGGGATGGTGGGAGATGGGTGGAGAGAGAGGGGAAGGAGGAAGGAGGGGGAGGGGTTAAAATAAAAAGAGAGAGGAGGAGAGAGAGAGGAGAGAGAGAGAGGAGAGAGAGAGAGAGAGAGAGAGAGAGAGAGAGAGAGAGAGGAGAGAGGGGTATGGACAAAATTAAAAATAATATTAATAATTAAAAAAAAAAAAAAAAAAAAAAAAAAAAAAAAAAAAAAAAACACTTACCCTGGGACACATGTCACCAATATATGATAGTCGCCCAAGATTTCGGGACGAACTTCGCCCATGGGGTATTTGGAGAAAAAGAAAAAATTTGGTGCACTAAGGGTGAGTGGGGTTGTACTTTTGGGGTAAATAGGGATTTACCCAATGAGTACTCCAATAGTTTTAACGAGGTTGGGTACCCGCGCGTTGCCGCGGGGTGTTTGCATATGTAAGGTAGCTGTCAAAAAATAGGTTAAAATTTATGATGTTGTGGTTACGTGTTAGTATTTTTTACAAAATTTAAATGTAAACCCTTAAAAATCCATCTAGAATAGAGACAGGTGTATTAAAAGAGTGCGAGTACTAATTTTTGGGTACCAAACCCCCTAATGTAAGTTGTATGAAAGTGTGACAGTATTGCATATATAAGATTTATGTACATAAGTTTGTTGTATGGGTATGATGTAAAGGCGTTGCTGATTACATTTTATCTACTATCGTAGGAAAAATAAGAACAATCATCTATGTTGTAAATCGTGTATCAGTCTTAGTAAACGAAGACTACATGGTATTCTTTATGTGTCGATATCAGCAGTTGATTTTCCGTGTTTGTCATAGCAAATCTGTTCTTGCATATTGGCAAGTGCAGTTCCACAAAAGGTCCTGATCAACAATAGGTTGCAATTCTCAAAGCTAGATAGTAAACAGAAGAGGATGGTGCGAAGAAGTAATCTGCACAAAATCACTTGTCACAGCATTCTCTTCAGTTTACCATCTAGCTTTGGTGAAATGCACACGACCACTGAACCTGGAAACATGCATAAAACAATTTCAGTTTGTATAAAAATGTACACGAATCAAATTAGCAGTGTCAATAATCATAGGTAGAAGCGCTGACCTCCCCCTGAAATACCTTTTGTTATTTAAACGGTTTTTAAAGAATGGTCTGTACCAGACGTATTGATGGCCCGTTGAAATAGCAAAAGGTATTCGAGGGGAAGATAAGAGAAACCATCTATGTTGGATGTTTTGTGTTTGTCATACCAAATTTGTTTTTGCATATTGGCAGCTGCAGTTCCACAAAAGGTCCTGATAAACAATAGGGTGCAATTCTCAAAGATAGATGGTAAACAGAAGAGGATGGTGCGAAGAAGTAATCTGCACCAAATCACTTGTCACAGCATTCTCTTCAATTTACCATCTATCTTTGGTGAAATGCACACGACCACTGAACCTGCCAACATGCATAAAACAATTTCAGTCTCTATAAAAATGTACGCCAATTAGATTAGCATTGTCAATAATCATAGGTGGAAGCGCTGACCTCCCCCTGAAATTCCTGTTGTTATTTAAACGGTCTTTAAACAATGGTCTGCACCAGACGTATTGGTAGGCCGTTGAAATAGCAAAAGGAATTCGAGGGGAAGATAAGAGCAACCATCTATGTTGGATGCTTTGTGTTTGTCATACCAAATTTGTTCTTGCGTATTGGCAGCTGTAGTTCCACAAAAGGTCCTGATCAACAATAGGGTGCAATTCTCAAAGATAGATGGGTAACAAAAGAGGATGGTGCGAAGAAGTAATTTGCCCCAAATCACTTGTCACAGCGTTCTCTTCAGTTTCCCATCTATCTTTGGTGAAATGCATACGACCGATGATCAGACCCTTTTGTAGGACTGAACCTGCTAACATGCATAAAACAATTTGAGAGAACATGTTATTATTAAGCATTATATAGAACTGGTAAACGAAAGCTAGACATACTAAGTATATATATGGTAGTTGACAAACAGCAGATCTTGATATGAGTTGGAGCATAATGTACTGAGGTAGGTGAGCCTAAAAACTTGGTGGTTACAAAAATATTGACAAAGTATCAATGATGGATGCACAGACCATGCGAAATTAGTAATAACTGTGCTCGGTCTCGGTCCATCCATCATTGATACTCTGTCTATTTTTTATATTTAGCTTGTCTCCATAGTATGCAGCCAGGTTGTTGAATATAAAGAACCTATTGGAAGTAAAATAAAATCTAAGCAGAGCAGCGCACCGCAGTTGGTTAAGCCTGTAAATTTAAGATATCATAAACATGCATATACAAATGCAACAATTTCATATTGGAGTATCGCATAAAAAAATTAGAGCAATACCTATCTTTTCTTTGTTCTAGTTATGTAGCAACATGGCAAGTGAACAGAGACACAGCGAAACAAAAACTTTAGATCTCCAAAGAGAGTAAGTAGTAAGAGAAGATCAATGATGGGCAAACGATAATGCATGATGATAATATACATAATAAGGCTCACGTCAGCGATTATAGAAGTGGTACCCAAAACCGGCGTTGGCTGCAACCATCTGGTCGTTATACCAAAACACAGGTTATGGAAACCTACACTTACGAAAATAGAAAATAGTATCGGCTTTCATCATTGTCTGGCATATTCATCATGCATTACACAGATACCCGGCAAAAAAAATAAAAAAATTATTGTTTTTCTGGCAACAATAGTAGAAGCAAGACTGATAAGTAAATTCAAGAATAATCATTCATCAAATCAAAAGTAACTTATCTGTAAGAGTTTAAAAGTTCAGATTCCTAAGAATCCAACATAGAAGGAGTCTAAGACCCTGAGGTTGTGGCAGGTGGAGATAGGGTAGCAGTTATTAGGCTTAGAATTTTTTACCAAATAGGGTCAAAAAGATGTATGTCTGGCCATGGGTGCAAAGAAACACGGTTGCATAATGATGCCATCCGGTCCTTGGCCGGCCAAGTGACGTCCCAAATTTTTTACCAACCACTTCGTCAGTCTCAAAAAGTAGGTGTTAATCATTATAGCCCTACCCTAGCCGAACCCACAAAAGTCGTTTTACAGAAGCAATGTTAACTATTTTTTTTGTATGTTACTGTGATTGTTGCAATGCCATATGTTAGGGATACAGTATCTCCATTAGTTATAGCCATAACTTTTGGTCTACAACATAAATGTCAACATACCTGGGAAGTCTGGTGCCCCCCATAAAACCGATACACATAAAGTTTAGAGCTGCAAAGAGAGTAAGTAAACGACTGAACTATTAGGGACGTAAACAGTAAGAGAGGATCAATGAGGGGTCAACGATAATGCATGATGATAATATCCATAATAAGGCTCAGGTCAGCGATTATAGAAGTGGTACCCAAAACTGACCTTGGCTGCAATCATCTGATCGTTATGCCAAGACACAGGTTATGGCAAGCTACTTAGAAAAATAGAAAATAGTAATGGCTTTCATCATTGCCTGTCATATTCATCGTGCATTACATAGATACCCGGCCAAAAAAAAGAAGAAAAAAAATAGTCGTTTTGGCTGCAACGACAGTAGAAGCAACACTGATAACTAAATTCAATAACAACCATTCACCAGATCAAGAGGCCTACATCTGTAAGAGTTTAAAAGGGCAGATTCCTAAGAACCCAACATAAAAGGAGTCAAAATTTGTAACCAAATAAGGTGAAACAGATCTATGGCTGACCATCGGTGCAAAGAAACACGGTTGCATAACGATGCCATCCGGTGCGTGGCCGGCCAAGTCGTGGCCACTATTTTTTACCGCCCGCTTCATTAGTCTTAGAAAGAAGGTTTTAATCATCACAACCGTACCCTAGCTGAACCAACAAATGCGTTTTTGTAGGGAAATAAATGTGAACAAAACTGGTAACCACTTACAATAAATAAGGCCGGCAAGGATCGAAATAAGAGGATATGCCTTCCATGATTGGAGGTGTAGCCACCTGTCCCGGGAAGATGTGGAGCATCTCAACTTGAATCCCCTTAGCCAGTAGACTTATCATAGCCTCCTGTAATGAATATCATTATGATTTTTATGTCAATAAACCGATTGAAAATGCAACAAGCAGACTGCGCAGCAAAATCGATAACATTCAACAAATGTTTGTGAAAACAATTTGTTTCAGTAACATACCATTATACATAACTTCATTCATTGTCTAATTTAGGCTTTTTTTTTCCAACCCGCTCCATTCAAAGCATTCTCTTCTGTTCGGCATCTATCTTTGTTCAAATGCGCGCGACTGATGATGAGAGCCTTTTATAGAAGTGAACCTAAGTATTATATAAAATTTGTGAATGCAAGGCAGACACACAAAGTATATATTTCCTTTTCAGATACTCACGTAACCAAGTGGCATCCCATTGCTGGCACATCAACTTGGGAATCGGGGCCTACTCTGGAAGAGAGTAGCAGCTCCTCTAACGAAATGTCGTCTGGCTTCTTTGAGGGCCATAAACCATATTCCGGAGTAGGCCTCGATCCCCAAGTTGATGTGCCACCAGTGGAATGAACATCCATTCTATCAATATTGACATCTAAACCGTCTTCAAATACAGGTCTAGAACCGGGGTTGAGGTCTAATAAACTGGCATGCGATTGTAAACCTGTATCTGAAGGCGGTTTTTGTAGCATTCATCGTGCAATACATAGATAGCTGGCGGGAAAAAAATGTTTTGGTTAGACCAACAGTGTAACCACCAATCATTTAAAAAAAAAAGAACAATGGCCATTGACACAGGTCAAGCTAGGGTTGTTGTTGTTTGTCTGAGATATAAAGCTGACGATCGAGGGAAACAAACACGGTTGCATAATGATGCCATCCAGTGCTTGGCCTACCAAGTTATGGATCCAATGTCTGACAACCCGCGTCACCTACCTTAGAAAATAGGTGTTAACGAAATCATTATCGTAGGTTCCGACGCAGCAGGCGTAAAAAAAAGCGTAAACAGACCAATGAAGGGAAGTTATATATTATATATAACAAACATTTGGTGGGCTATTTAGGTCCCCTTTTTTTCTACCAACCTGTTTTACCGGGAGGCCGAATAATAAATTGGTTTGCTATTAGGTAACCTTGACTGTTGATCATCACTTGTAAGATTCGTTTTCGTTTGAGATCCGAAACGTCAAACTCCGGGCCGTAAATCCAACGAAAATTCAAGTTTTTGCGAACCAACCATATAGGTTTTGCGGCAAAAGCAGTTTTCTGTGACGGAGTGCACAGTTGTATGCTTATGCCTGAAAAGGCAAGTATCCGTAATGCATAATGATAATATAGATAATAAGGCTCAGATCAGCAATTATGCAAGTGGTACCCAAAACCACCGCTGGCTACAACCATGTGATTGGTATGCCAACACACGGGGCATGGCAAACTACACCTGGTAAAATAGGAAATAGTAACAACTGTCATCATTGCATTTGATATTCATCATGCACTACATAGATACCCGCCGAAAGAACGCATTCTTTCGTTGAGAACAACAGCGCCAGTTATTAGGGTCAGAATTTTTAACCAAATAGGATGCAAAAGTTGTGTCTTCCGCGGTGGCTGCACAGAAACACAGTTGCATAATGATACCATCCGGTGCTTCTGCCGCCAAGCCACGGATCCAATGCTTGCCTACCCACTTTATTTGTGTCGGGAAATAAATGTGAATAAAACTGGTAAGCACTTACAACATATAAGTCTAGTAAGGGCTGAAAATTTTAAGATATGGCCACTATGGCTGCAAGGCTACCGATGTGCCCTGCCAACATGTGGAGCATGTCAACTTTAATACCCCTACTACATAGACTCATCGTAGGTTCTTGTAATGAGTATGACAATCAAAACGAAATTATCACCCTCGGTGTCAATCGACCTGGCGTAAAGGAAAAAAATGGGCTAAATAGGCCAATGAATGTAAGTCACATATCATATATAACAAACATTTCCTGTACTACTTAGCCGATTTTTTTTCCCCAGCCCATTCTACCCAGCTGTCGAATAATAAATGACTTTGTTATTAGGTAACCCAGACTGTTCATCCTCACTCTCAGGAGTTGCTTTCCTTTGACATACGAAACGTGCATTTCCGTGATGTAAACCCGAAGGCGATTCAAGTTTATCTGAGCCGACCATCTGGGTTTCTGGCGAGCCACAGTTGCTTGTGACGGGGTACACAGTTGTATGCACATGTCTGAAAAGTCGAGTATCCTTGATGCATGATGATGATATAGATAATAAGGCTCAGGTCAGCAATTATGGAAGTGGTACCCAAAGCCGGTGTTGGCTGCAACCGTATGAACGGTATGCCAACCTACGGGCCATGGCAAGCTACACCTACCAAAAAAAGAAATAATAACAAATGTCATCAATGCCTGTGATATTCATCACGCATTACATAAAGACCCGCCGAAAGAAAGGATTCTTTCGTTGAGAACAACGTCATCAGTTATTAGGCTCAGATTTTGAAACCAAAGAGGGTGCAAAAGCTCTAGACCCCTCCATGGCTGCAAAGAAACACGGTTGCATAGTCATGCCATCCGGTGCTTGCCCCGCCAAGTTACGGATCCAATATTTGCTTGCCCACTTCATTTGTCTTAAAAAATAGGTGTTAATCATCATAGCCTTAGTGTAAAAAAAAACGGGGTAAATAGCCCAATGAATGGAAGCCATACATTATGTCTAAAAAGGCAAGTATCCATAATGGATAATCGTAATATACATAATAAGCCGCATATTTTTTCTAATCCACCCAGCTATTGATCTGGCCTTTTCACGGCATATAAACTTATCGTTTCTAAAAGTTAGAAACCATAAAACTGATACAATACAGGTGCAACGCCAATGAAAAGGAACTCGGTTGCACGTTTTGGATCTCAAAGGAAAACGAACACTGTCCGTAAGGATGAACAGTCCGGTCCACCAAATAACCAACCAATTAATCATCCGGACCCTTGGTGGATCGGGCTGCCACAAAAAAAAGGCCTAAGCAGCCCAATAAATGTTAGCATGGCATAAACCTGATAGAATATATCAGTACTCTCACATTTCTTAATTGAAAATGGCGAAAGAGTTCTGAATCTCATCATTGCTGCAAAGAAACTCGGTTGCATAATAGCAAGTAAGGTATCATGCCATCCGGTCCTCCGCATCGCAAGTTAACGTTCAAAACTCCAATGACCAACACCATTTCAAATGTGAAATATGCAGCTCCACCACAACAACTGTAATAAAAAAAAATGTCAAATTAAATTAGGCAAAATCCTATGAATGTGTGGTTGCCGTATTTAATCTTTTCATCGGCACTTTTAATAAACCACAATTTAAAAAACCCCGGCATGCCTGCAAGCTTAGAGAGCTGGGCCTGCCACGATGCACACCATCTGATGTTTCTAAATGTTAGAAACCATGAAGCTGATACAATATAGCAGTACTCTCAGATTTCTTAATGGAAAATAGCCAAAGAGGTCTGAACTTCGTCATGGCTGCAAAGAAACTCGGTTGCATAATAGCAAGTAAGCTATCATGCCATCCAGTCCTTGCCCTCGCAAGTTAATGTTCAAACTTCCAATGACCAACACCATTTGAGATCCAAAAGATGTAGCTCCACTACAACAATTGTAATAAAAAAAATTAATTAATTAATTAATTATATTAAGTAAAACCCTGAATCAGACGACAACAACAACACAACCCAAAACCTGACATCGGAAAATTAGCGACCGACACGATTAAATGGATCAAAACGGTAAATCAACCAATAACAACACCGAAACACTAATGTCAGCTAAAAAGATTGGCAACACTTGCAAGGGAAAAATAATACCAGGTATCACAACAATAATAGTGACAATTAAACACAGCAACACCCTATCTCACGCCATCCGATACGACTCAAACCTCCAATGACCAATATCATTTGAGATCCGAAAGGTCCACCTCCAACACAACAACACAAACATAAATGTGACACCAGCAAATTCAACAACACCCACAATGAACTGAACCAAATTCGCACATCAAGCAATAACCATCAATACTTTGAATGCAAAAATAATAGCAGTTATGACAACAATAATAGTGACAATGAAATGCAGCACCACGATAAAAAAAATCAACAACACCCACAATTAACTGCACCAAATTTGTACATGAAGCAATAACTATAAATACTTTGAAGCCAAGAATAATACCAGTTAAGTAGCCCAATAATAGCGACAATTAAATGCAGCAACAGGTTAAACCTCACATCATAAAATTACCAATAGCAACAGGTTAAACCTCACAACAATAATAGTGACAATTAAACACAGCAACACCCTATCTCACGCCATCCGATACGACTCAAACCTCCAATGACCAATATCATTTGAGATCCGAAAGGTCCACCTCCAACACAACAACACAAACATAAATGTGACACCAGCAAATTCAACAACACCCACAATGAACTGAACCAAATTCGCACATCAAGCAATAACCATCAATACTTTGAAGGCAAAAATAATAGCAGTTATGACAACAATAATAGTGACAATGAAATGCAGCACCACGATAAAAAAAATCAACAACACCCACAATTAACTGCACCAAATTTGTACATGAAGCAATAACTATAAATACTTTGAAGCCAAGAATAATACCAGTTAAGTAGCCCAATAATAGCGACAATTAAATGCAGCAACAGGTTAAACCTCACATCATAAAATTACCAATAACAACAACAAAACACAACTAAACATAATAAAAAAATGGAACCTACAATGAATGCTTTGACAGGGTTCCTTCACAGAATAATGGCACCATTTTTTTTTTTTTTATCACAAAACTTAGCAGTAAACCTAAATCAGATCTAAAAGTGTGGATATAACTAAGTGGAATACTGTAGACATAATATATGGTATAAGAACAACCACAAAACCAATAAAATAATAGTATAACTGTTCATAGCACTGTAGCCTTTCTCACAGGTTACTGTAGCTGCCACAAAACCCATATATTCAGATCGAAAAAACTTGAATTGCCGTCGGGTACAGGGGACGGAGTTGCACGGTTCGGATCTCAAAGGAAAGGGAAAATTGTGAGTGAGGATGAACAGTCGGGGCACCAAATAACCAACGAATTTATTACCCGGACCCTCGTTGGACCGGGTTGCAAAAAAAAATGTTAAGCAGCCCAATAAATGTTAGTATGGGATAATAATAGCACAAGGTGTCGTGAAGAGCTCAAGTTACTCATTTGAGACCCACGGGGTGTCACATCACTTTAACAAACCTCCACAACTAAACCCCCCCCCCATCACTCACAACTAACCTCAACTTACTCATTTGGGGCTCACCACTCACAACTTTATTTTTTTATTCAAATTTCCCAATAAAATAAATTCATTTCATTAAAAATAAACGGATCCCTGCAACAAATCTGACAAAAGTACAAATTCTACCCACGTCGTGCAGACGACGAGGGTTCAACTGGCCGAAAAAAAGGGGGGGGGGGCGTGTCGTGGCGATCCTTAACGAGCCAGCCACGGTGAACTGGCGAAGCTCGGCGAGTCCCACACCGTGTGCTCTAATCTGCCTTTTTTTTCTTTCTTTTCTAATGATGTTTTTTGTTTTTTTTAGCTTATTATGTACAGGTTTTTAATCCACGGCACACATACTAAAACCAAGTAATGTCCTCCATATTGGATACTAACATATATACTAACTAGTATACTCCTAATCTATCCGTCTCAAGGTTATAATAAGACGTTAAGAGTTAAGACAGTAAACAAAGATGTAAAAGAGACAAATCTCTGATACGATAAGACCCCGCATCCCATATTGTTAAAACCTATGCCAAGATAGATGACCTATGTGACTATGTACACATTGTTAAAATTGTTTCACATAGCTCAAATCTTGTTGAATAATGTTTTGCAATCTACTTCTTGTTGTATTTTCAGTTAGCGTTGGTGTAGACAAATGAGGTGGTTTTTCATGCTCGGCTTCTTTCAAGAAGACCAGTATTTAACTTAGATGTACGAGAGGTAACCGTAGTATAAAAAAACGCACTTTAAACCCCCTTTCTCTAGGCGATTTCCGATCTGTTTTTTCCGGCGGGTTCAAACGCCTAAAAATCAACCTTTTCCATCACTTTTTTTTTTTTAATCATCATGTCACAAACATCCACCAATTTTCAGATCTCTTTTAATTCTTAGATCGCCATATATAAAAAAAAAAAAAAAAAAAAAAAAAAAAAAAAAAAAAAAAAAAAATCTAACCCTGATTCAATTCGAATGGAATATCAAAGTTGGGACACTATAGTTGGGACGTCATAGGTGGGACACCAGAGGCGGTACAACAAAGGTTGGGACGTCAGAGGTGGGACACCAGAGGCGGTACAACAGAAGTGGTACAACATAGGTAGAACATTTGATTTTTTAAAGGTTTTTGTCTTGTTTTTTATTAATATAGGATACCAATTCATTGGGACTGTGGTTCATTGATTTATAACTGGTTCGAATTTGAGCCCCCTTCAATCCAATGGGAACTTTTCGCACAAAGGAAGATGATGTTGCTAAGATTTCGATATCGATATATGTTTCTAATTTTCCGGAGTCCTTTTCTTCTAAAGATCTGTTCCACGCTTGTAAGCAATATGGCCATGTGGTTGACTCTTTCATTCCAACTAAGCGGGCTAAGGATGGTAAGCGTTTTGGATTTGTTCGATTCATCAATGTTTTTAGCATCGAGAGATTGGTTAATAACTTATGTACGATCTGGGTGGGTCAATTGAAACTCAATGCTAATGTCGCGCGGTTCAATAGAGAAAATTTGAAGAAGACCAGTAATGTTGATAATACGACAAAGACGTTCAAAAGTAATCTTAATGCTTTTCCTAAAACCGATGGAAATAAGGGTATTGGTAATTCGTTTGTGAATGTAGTTAAGGGTAGTGGTACTCATGGGGAGTCGGATTCAACTCCCTCGATTGTGCTTGATGATGAATGTCTGAATACGAAGGACCTCTCATGTTCTTTGATGGGTAGAGTCAAAGAATTTGCTTCCCTTGCTAATCTTAAGAAGGTTTTAAGTAATGAAGGATTTGATGTCTTAAAGATCAGCTACTTAGGTGAATTATGGGTTCTTCTTGAATTCGAAAGTACTAAGGTCAAAGAACTTTTTAAGGAAAACGGTGGAGTGAATTCATGGTTCTCGGATCTTAATCAAGCGACTGAGGATTTTGCTCCGGAAGGGAGAATTGCTTGGGTGGATGTTGAAGGTATTCCTTTTAAACTTTGGTCAGTTAAAACATTCAATCGAATTGCTTTGAAATGGGGAAAAATTTTAGAGATTGAAGATGAAAAATACTATCATTCCAAAAGAATTTGCATCCTCACTAAGATACATCAGAATATATTGGAAAAGTTTAAAGTTGTTTTTCGTGGTAAAATTTATTGGTTGCGAGCAATAGAAGTACCTGGGTGGAATCCGGAGTTCAATGAAGAGGAGGAAGAAGATGATGTGTCGGATGATAATAATCATGACGAGTTACATAGCGACCAGGAAGTAGAAGATGATGTGGATGAGGTACCTGAAACTGTTTTCGATGGTCCTGAAAGACAGAAAGATAATAGTTCAGAAGACCCATTTGGATTATACCCTTTATTGAATAAAGATAAGAATATTAAGGAAGTTAAGATTAATGAAAAGGATCCCAGTTTGGAATTCCCCCCGGGATTCACCCCAGAAGGAAACTTAAAGGAGCAGAATTTAGAAGAGGTTCGGGCAAAGGTGGTTAATGAAGAGGATGAGGGAGATGATAACTCGTTCGTGCATACTGATGGGGATAAAGAAAATTCAGGTTCGGTTAATATGAAGGCAGATTCAAAGGGTTCATGCCGTTTCACGAAACCAGGTACTCCGCGTACGGGTGGTTCTATTTTAAGTCTCATGGAGGAAGTTGTGAAGGTAGGTCAAACCATGGGCTACAATATGGAAGGGTGTGTTAACGATATTACACAGATGATTAAATCCCAAGGAGAGTGCGGGGTTTTTAGATGAATTTTCTGTCCTTAAATGTTCAAGGCCTCGCCCAAAAGGCTAAAAAAGATTGGGTCAAGGTGTTGTGTACTAAAAATAAAGTTAATTTCGTGGGTCTTCAAGAAACTAAGATGGAATCAATTGATATTCAGGCTGTCCGATCGTGTTGGGGTAATTTAACATTCGAGTATGAGCATAGTGATTCCGTTGGTAACTCGGGTGGAATCCTTTGCATGTGGGATCCTAATTCTTTTTGCAAGTCAAGTGTTACGAGATCGGATTACTTTGTTATTATTCGTGGGCTATGGTTAAAATCAGGGATGGATTTAATGATTGTGGTGATTTATGCTCCTCAAGAGGCGAGTGAAAAACGTATGTTATGGGACTATTTAACTCAGATTTCGGATCAATGGAACGGTGAAATTGTTATGATGGGAGACTTTAATGAAGTGAGATATAAAGAAGAAAGATTTGGTTCGATCTTTAAACCTCACGATGCGGATATTTTTAATTCTTTTATTCACAACGCGGGCTTGACTGAGGTTCATCTAGGCGGTAGTGCTTTTACTTGGTGTCACAAATCTGCCACAAAGATGAGTAAGTTGGACAGATTTCTTGTGTCCGAAAATTTATTGCAATCGTGTCCAAACATGAATGCTATTGCTCTAGAACGTTATATATCAGACCATCGTCCAATTTTTTTACGAGAAGCCGTTCTTGACTACGGTCCAATTCCTTTCCGATTCTTCAATTATTGGATTGAAATAGATGGGTTTGATGAGATGGTTAGAGACGTTTGGTATATTGCTCCTGGAAATAAGAAGAATGCAATCCGCAACTTTATGTATAAACTGAAGTTCACTAAAGAGAAAATTCGAGGTTGGATTTCTAATTATAGATCGAAATCAAGAGATGAGATTTCTAAACTTAAAGAAAATCTCAGAGTGTTTGATGAGGCTATCGATAAGGGCAATAATTCGGTTGAGATGGGTCATAAACGGTTGGAGACTCTTAATAAGATTCAGCAGGTTAATAACACTCATATGTCGGAAACTGCTCAAAAGGCTAAAGTTAAATGGATTGTCGAGGGAGATGAGAACTCGAAATTCTTTCATGGTATGTTAAACAAGAAGCGTAACCAAATGAGTATTCGAGGTATTTTGGTAAATGGTACATGGACCGAGGATCCAGTGAAGGTAAAACAAGAATTTCTTGACCACTTTCGTAACAGATTTAATAAGCCCGCATCGAATCGTGCATGGATTGATATATGCTTCCCGAATGTTTTATCGAATGATCAGCGTGATGAATTGGAACAGATGGTTACCAAAGAAGAAGTAAAAAAGGCCGTTTGGGATTGCGGATGCGATAAATCTCCTGGTCCAGACGGGTTCTCGTTTAGTTTTTTTCGTCACTTCTGGTCAACGATTGAAAAAGATTTTTATGAGGCTGTTGATTGTTTCTTTAAGAATGGAGATATGCCGAATGGGTGTAATTCTAACTTTATTGCGTTGATTCCCAAAATTATCGACGCAAATAAGGTTAAAGACTTTCGTCCTATTAGTTTGATTGGGAGCTTATATAAGGTTATTGCTAAAATTTTGACTAATCGGCTTGTTCATGTGATTGGAGATCTTGTTCATGAGGTCCAGTCGGCGTTTGTGTCGGATCGTCAAATTTTAGATGGGCCGTTTATTCTTAACGAGGTTATACAATGGTGTCGCAAAAAGAAAAAAAAATCTCTTATTTTTAAAGTGGATTTTGAAAAAGCTTACGATTCGGTTCGTTGGGATTTCCTTGACGACATCTTAAATAAATTCGGATTCGGTAGTAAATGGAGAATGTGGATTCAGAGCTGTATTCGTTCGTCTAGAGGGTCCATCCTTGTTAACGGGAGTACTACGGAGGAATTTCAATTCTATAAAGGGCTTAAACAAGGAGATCCGTTATCTCCCTTTTTATTTATCCTCATTATGGAGAGCTTGCATATATCCTTTCAACGCGTGGTGGACGGGGGTTTATATACGGGTATCAATCTAAATTCCAAGGTTTGTTTGTCTCATTTGTTTTATGCGGATGATGCTATTTTTATTGGACAATGGAGTGATATCAATATTGATACTCTTGTGAAAGTTTTGGATTGTTTTTATCGGGCTTCTGGTTTAAGAATTAATATGTGCAAGAGTAAGATTATGGGTATTAATGTGGAGGATGGGAAGATCCAAAATGCGGCTTCTAAACTTGGATGCCTTGTCCTCAAGACTCCATTTACATATCTTGGTACGAAGGTTGGTGAAAACATGTCTAGGAAGGTAGCTTGGAAAGAGGTGATAGATAAGGTGATGTCGCGCTTGTCTAAATGGAAGATAAAAGTTCTTTCCATTGGAGGTAGGTTCACTCTTTTAAAATCCGTCCTTGGATCGATGCCGATTTTTCATATGTCGATATTTAAAGCCCCTTCGTATGTTCTCAAATCTCTTGAATCCATCCGTAGTCGATTTTTTAGTGGTCAAGATAATAATAGTGTTAAAGCTTCATGGGTGAAGTGGGATAATGTTCTAACTTCTAAGGATAAAGGGGGTTTAGGGGTCTCAAGTTTATATGCGCTAAATAGAGGTCTCATGTTTAAATGGATTTGGCGATTTTATTCCCAAAAGTCTTCTTTATGGACTAGAGTAATCAAAGCTATCCATGGTGATGATGGTAAGCTTGTTGGGGATGTGACAGTTGGGGGACAAACTTGTTGGACGACGATTGTTAAGGAGGCGAAACGCTTGAAAGAAAAGGGTGTCAACATGGAGGATTTAATCCGCTTAAAGTTGGGGAATGGAGATTCTACGTTGTTTTGGGAAGACAAATGGAATACAGGTGGCAGAATTAAAGACCTTTTCCCTCGGTTATATGCCCTTGAGACGCATAAAAATGCGACTGTCCGAATGAAGCTGTTGGGTCCAAGCCTTGATGACTCTTTCCGAAGGAAAGTAAGAAGCGGAGCTGAAGAATCACAACTTAACTCTTTACTGGATATTTTGTAGGATATTAATTTGCTGCCTAGGGAAGACAGATATCACTGGTCGCTTGAGAACGACGGGGAATACTCAATCTCTTCTATCCGCAAGCTTATTGATGGAAAGCGTTTTCAGGAGGTAGGTAGTTATACCAGGTGGGTCAAATCCGTTCCAAGTAAGGTGAACATTACAACTTGGAAGATAAAAACTGACGCGATGCCTTCGAGATTTAATCTCTCTCGTCGAGGAATGGACATTGATTCTCTGATGTGTCCAGTGTGTAACGAAGGTGTGGAGACTACGAGTCATTTGTTTTTCCAATGCGTTATGGCTAAACAAATCATGCGCAAGGTAACTTCTTGGTGGAACGTTGACTATGAGAATGTGAGATCTTATGAGGAATGGCGCACGTGGCTGGTGTCTATCCGGCTTCCAAATAAGCTGAAAGGTATGTTGGAAGGTGTTTTCTATGGTTTATGGTGGTCAATCTGGAATTTCAGAAACAAACTCTTGTTCGATAACAAGATCCCCAAGAAGGCGTTAATTTTCGATAATTTAGTTTCCTTGTCTTTTAATTGGTGTAAGTATAGATGTAAAGCATCGCTCAAATGGGACGATTGACTTAAGAACCCCTATCTTATTTCTGTTTGATCTAGTTCCTTGCTAGATTAATAAAATGCCGTTCCAAAAAGACCAATATTTAAAAAAGATGTACGAGAGGTAACCGTAGTATTAACGTGATTATTTCTGAACTTTTTCTCTGACCATCCTAACCTATTTCCCAAATAATGTTTAAACCCGAAAAATCATGTGACGATATAACGTCACCTTACCACTAAACCCAAGAGTGATTTCCGCTAATGTTAGTATGCAAAGTGTTATTCATACGCCACCAAATTTGTTCATATACCACAAACTCTCGTGTGTGTGTTATTGCTTATTAGTTGTTATGCGCTTTAAAAACATTTTTTTTTTATCTAATTTAATCATGCGTAATAATTTGTTTTACTTTTAGGCCGGTTTTTATGGTGGGTGGTGCACCACTTCCACCTCACCAACGATGCGCGGTCCGATTTGCTTGTTATCCGCATTACAATATTAGTTTATGTATTTAATTTCGTACAATTATGTTTTTAATTATTAATGTAATGTTTTTAAATTATGAATAAAAGTTTAGTTTAGTTTTTAATTAAATTTGTTAAAAAAATGGGTTTGGTGGTGGGTTAGGTGGTGACCATAAAGAGTAAAAGGTGATGGGTTTTGTGGTGTGATGAATGATGATGTGTCGCTAATGTGGAGGAAATTGTTTTGGCGACCATAGTGAATAGTCTTAATGAAGGAGCATAAGAGAGCTAAGTGCAGTTTGCAATCAATAATTGTTATCGGTTGACGCATCAGTTCTCAACACACACTCAATAACACCATAATAACTAAAACACCTTTCATGGTAGCTATTACTGTTATGGGCACGTGTGTATTCCATAACATATCATCAAAAAAAAATAATAAAAAAAAAAAAAAAAAAATCTCTTTAATTGCCCTGCAAAAGGGATGAATTACACCAACTATTGCACGCCAGTCACTCTGCACCGTTCACTCTTAGGAGGGAGGGAGTGGTCACCGATTGCCAAAGTTTACCAAATTCGCCACGTCATCATCTACCAATCACAACCCTACATGTCAAAGTTTACCAAAGTTTACCAAAATAGTGGCGGCGGTCACCAAAGTTTACCAAATCTCACATTTTCCACATCACATTTTTTTTTAATACATATAATCCAACAAAAAAATATATAAAATTAAAACATAAGTTATGCAAAAGTAAAGATAAGTTATGCAATGTTGTCATGTCTATGAGTCTACTTCTTTTTATCACCACAACCACACGTAAACTTTTTCTAACATTTCTTTTCCTCTCTCTCAAACGTGTAACTCCTGATACTCTTGTTTCCATCTTTTTCTCAAGCACACCAGTGAACCATCATCAAAAGCCCATTAGTATTTCTCATCTAGTTTTGTTTATGTCTTCAACAATGCATTTCTCTCGTTATTTGCTATGTTGCTAAAAGAAAACAAGGATGCAGATCTTGTTCTACACAGTTCGCCGGTTCAACTTCAACAATCGGTAACTTTACATTTAATAGCAACGGTTCATTTTTTAAAAAATTGACCGTTTCTCCTTGAATCATGCAAACTTGGTCCACAATTTCAATCGGCAAACTTTGCCAAATTGGTTAAGAATTTGATCGGCACCGAGTAGTGGCGGCGGTGTGCCAATCGGCACCGGCCGGCACCGATTCCCTCCCCGAGTCCACTCCCTCCCCCCTAATATGATGAAGTGGAGGTGCCCTACCATGGATTGATGACGTGTTCATATATCTTCGATGAGACTACTTCCATTCATAATACCGTTTCACATTACACCTCAGCACCACATCAATTTTCCTCTCTCTTTTAACAACCTCTCACTTTTCAACCACTCACACTACTTCACCTTTCAACACGTTTATTTTATTTATTAAAATACCAACTTTTATACAAATATACTTCACTAAATACCCCTCACACACTCACAAACCGAATAATAAATAATAAAACATTTGAGTGGACTCACTTGGCACGTAATCATATAAGGTGAAGAGTTCACCGTTCGATGCCTTGATTCTCCCCCTCACGCGGCACCAAATTTGCTCCCATCAATATTGCCGCTTGCTACTCTTTTTGCCGATCCTTGCTACTCTCCCACTAGGAGTAGTCTTAAGATTAAAAAAGTAAAAATCCACGAAAGGGTCCATATCCTTGGTCAGTGACCAACTTGCTAACCTAGCCGAAAGTTACTCTCTGCTCAGTCACATCATAAGTTCATAATGATGTCATAAACATACTTTATTTAGAACTTCGTTTTCATTTTTGAATGTTTAACATGAGTCTGAAGTTGTTTTCATTTTGAATTGTGTTTAGGTAGGAGGTGTGGAGTCTATCTGAGCGGCAAGGCAAGAGATTTGAGTGCTTCTCAAATCTCAATGGCAACACCACTTCCAACATTTTCGTGCTGCTATTTTGGTGTTTCTGCGGCAAAGGTTATGCTGAGATGCAAACCACAGAAGCCTCATTTTTTTATTTTTTAATAGAGAGCTTTTCGAGCCTGTAAATATATTATATATATTTTCATCATAAAAATTTATATAAATAAATTAGAATGTTGGTATAATAATTAAAGATATATTATGGAAGTACTTTTTATACCTAATGCTCCGAATGCTTTGTTTAATTACGATGTTTATGAAGACGACGTTTTGTATTCTTCATAGCTATTTACAAGGCTACGAGGGACTAGTTTTTAGTTCTTAGTCATCATGTATATTTTTCACTTTATTGATGAGGTTGTTGGATTGTGGACATATTTATAAACGTTTGTCCGGTTTCAAACTCGAGCCTATTGGGGCACACACGTATACATTTAGAGAACACTTTATTTAATGTAATTAATATATTAGATGTGTTAATTATATTAAATAATAATACACGAAATATTTATGTTGTCGAACAAGGAAAAATGAAGGGGTTGAGTGTCAACTTATGAAACTTAAGGAGGTGCTAGCAATGACTTGTTGGACAAGGTTAAATGCTATATAAATACACCCCTTGTCTCATTTTCGGGAGATTGAACTAATATATACGACGATACAATTTCGACTCTATTTACCCTATTCAAGATCAAGTCATATTATATTCATGTATTATAATCCATGCACATGCATACTTACATTATATATACATGCATGCAATAGTGATTTGTTTTCTACACATACATACGATCAGTATATTATTCCAATGTGGGGTTCGATCGTATAAACCAAAACAAGAACATTGTGTTTCGTTGTTTATTCGTGTATTAAGCACTAGCATCCTAGTGTTCTTGGTTAACGTGTAGTGTATGCAACCTTAATGGAATCAACACTATTTGATTCTTGGTGGTGAAGCTTTATCGACTTTATTCTAGTTGATTTTCATAAACCCTAATTTATTACGGTTTGTGAGTTGATCTTTATTTGGGAAATTTTCTAGAAACCCTAATTGCATGGATTGCTAAAAGGTACTATACGCGTTTCTTTTATATTCGGTTAATTAAATTACATGTATTGATTCTTACACTTCAGTTGCATGCTTTGATGTTTACTTGTTTAATATATACATGTTATGATATTAAAATTACAACAGTTGCATCAAGAGCCGTTAATACGATGTAATTAATTACCGAAACACATAAAAATTGAAGCTTTATGGTTTATTGCATGTTTCTTCATCTTTAGGGTTTATGAACTCGAAACCCTAATTTTTTTATATATGGTCGATTACCATGAATAAAAAAAAAAATTGTTTTGTTTTAGGGTTTGCAAAAATTGTAGAAACCCTAGTTTGCATGCAATGTTTTTATGTGATAATTAATGAATATTTGCTATATGTCATTAAATGCGTATCCTGAGATTTATTATATGATAATAATTGCTTATTTGGATCCATGATAAATGTGCATGTTTGATCATAGATCAAAGGGATATTTTATGCGTTAATTGTTAAGTGGTTTTTTATGATTACATGCTAATTGTGCGATACATGTAATATAATTAATTAGGGATTATTAGTAATTAAATTGTATGACATGATTAATTTACTAATAGGTTAATTAATTATAATATTAGGGAAGACCTAATTTTTTATCGTTATTTAATCAACTATATATGTGTATTATTGTATATATTTATCGTAGGACTTACGCAACCAAATTGTTTGGTGTATGTGGTCCACTGGTACATAGCTCAAAAACCAATGGGAGTCTTAGATAAATATATACATGTTAGTTAATTTATTTTAGCATGTTTATTGTTATAATTGGTTAATTTTTATTTGCTTATTTATTTATATTATTGTATGACAAGTTGTAAGCAAAGGGTGATTTTTAGAATAGAAAATTAAACCAGACTAAACAATTGTGAAATTTGATTTACTTTTAAGAGTTAAATCTAAAACTTTTAGTTGATTGATGGTTTTCGTACCAAAATAGTTAGAAAGGCTCATCCAATCTTGACAAACTATAAGAGGGGTATAAGGAGGTTGCTTTGCACCCAAAAAAACGGGTTTTTAATAAGCTTCGTGCTGACCTTTGTTTCTCTGCTTCTTTGTGCGTCAAATTGGAGTTACCTACGACTATTTTTTATGTACAAAATCATCTTAAGGGTGAATTGACCTCTAATTCCACGCGCCACTTTGTGGTTATTATCCGCAACACTAGGTTTTTGACCTATGCAAAAGTACGATATAGTGGACGATAATTAAAGGTAATTTTTTGATTGGTGAACCCAATACCTCAATTAAAATTTTGTTGATTTAATCTTAGTGAAATTGGTTAATATGAAGTTTTATTAAAACCTATGATACGAAGTTGTATGCATGCTTCTTCGTACATATTTTTTATTACACGCATCAAATTAGTACCCTTAAAACTTAAGTTTATGACATCTAATTACAAGAAACACTTGAAGTTTCAATTTAGCCTAAGCGAGACCTTAGCTAGATTGCAATTACAAGGTGAATTTCCATGATTACGTGAGACCGTCCATGGATAATTTGTTGTTTCTAAATTAGACAACTTAATTGAGTTAGTTAGTGAGATCTATGACTCAAGGCATAAGATGAGATGAAACATGCTTACATTGCAAATAGATTTTGGCAAATGTAAATCACATAATGATCTAGGAATTGCAATATGAGATTGTCAATTATTGTTCGACAATTACCTTGTTGAATACTTTTATTAATAGCAGATCAACTGATGTAATGGAACTATGTCAATTTGGATCCTAGCTTTAAGAAAATACTATGGTTCATATATTTACCAACGGGTATTTTATTTTCTTAAAGATTTAATTATTGAAAAAACAAGAATTGAATTTTGTTAATTCTTTTATATGTATTAATGCAACATTAAACCGTAAACGTGGGTTATTTTTTTATTGGTAAATTGATCTACACCCGTAGGGTTTTTGGCTAGAGTCAACGTTACTAAAAGAATAAACCTAGTCTCCTTTCCATGAGAAGAGAGAGACTCAATCCTATTCCCTTTCATGGTTGAGAAATGTATGATAGGAACATTAGAATTTTCTAAATTCTGATATATATATATATATATATATATATATATATATATATATACTAGTTGTCGAAGCCCACCCAATGGGCGGGCACGCTTTGTGATTTTACTTTTTGTAATTTACACGCTCTTTATTACATTTGTTAATGTCATATAAAAGGGCATGACATTTAATTGTTATTTGGATGGTATTAGGTAACTTATTATTATTTATGATTTATAAATTGTTATTCAGGTAAAAAAAATATATACAATAATTAGCTATGATTTAAAAATTGTTATCCGGATAAAAAAAAGAAAAATACAATATTGAACTTATAATTTTTGTTACGATATATTGATGTTTCTTATACGTTTAACTTATTTGGAATGTATATTATTTTATGTAAGTCTATTTTTCAGCAAGCAATTCTTGGTTGTTTTATTTTGTTATGGTATTAGGTTGTATTTGTTTAATATTAAGGCAAATGTATTTGAGTAGCATGCAAGTGGTATAGCTTACTCATGAAAGTTAGCCTACCCTTGATCATTTCATGCATTTCATTTTATTACTCTCTTAAAAGTAGGCATGATTACTTTTCAATGCATTTAAAATATGTATAGAGTGTTGCATTAACAAATTAGGTAATCATTACATCTAACTATTTATAAGTTGCTTTAATTTATACTGAGTAACCATTTAATAAGACAATGTATATTGGGTTTTAATCTCCCAGTTATATTGATGCATCAGAAGAAGATTGAAGATCGTAATAAAGTGATAGAAGAAAACCGACAGAAAATTGTTGAAGTTTATAAAAGTATTGAAAATTACTAATCTATTTAAAATGTATGTACTATGAGATATGTCAATATGTAATGTTGGAATATTTTGTAAGTTTGATTTCTGCTACTATAATGCAATATTATGTTGGTTTGTAAAGTTATTTAATTTTCTTTTCATAGAAAGTTTGCACACAAGGGTCATGTTATTCAGAAATTGAAAGGGGGCACAAGGGTCCTTTGTACTGATATCAACAATACGTATATTTTGTTTACGTTTGATATTACATAAAAATGAAAAAATGAGGGGAGTAATTTTGGTTCAGCTCATGCCGGTTCAACATGTTTTGTTTTCGTTTGATAGTTTTTGATCGTCACTATTTCCTCCTTTCTTATTCACATGAATATGAAGCATTTTATCTTCTTTCACGCAAGAAGCACACAAGTGTCTCTAACTTCAACATGAATAGCTTTTATTAATTCATACCAATTTATTTTTAGCTATGGTATTGGTTTTCAATCTTGAAAAGTTACCTGCAATACCATACCTAATAAAAGAGTGGTTTGAATTTATAAAGGCAAGTATTGTTTGAAGATAGAGATATTTTACAAAATGCTTCATGCTCATGTGAAGAAGAATTGAGGGAGTGAGAAGAAAGGAAATAAAAAGGAATCGAGACAGAGTAAGGAGGTAATTGAAGTCTGTTATGAGTTAATGTGGATCAAGGTAATTTTTAGTTGTTTTAAATTATCTTAATCCTTTGGTGGGGTTGATAATTGTTTTAGAGTATAATGAATCAACCCTGTTACCATGACATGTTGCGAAAGTGATGTTTGTTAGATGCAGATGTTTTGTTTGGCTGTTATTTCATACATGTTGTATTGGTGTTCGTTATTACAATAGTTTTTGAGTGTGTATTTGAAGGATTGGTTCGTGTTTTCATCTTTGCTAAATGTTTTGTGTTTTTGGAATGGTTGCAGAACAATGACAACACAATTCATCAAGGATTATAATCATGTGGAAAATATGGGAACATTGGTAGGTATTTATGGAATTATATTCCCATAATAATCTTCTTATACACGTTCTTTGAGTTTGTTTGTTCATGTGTTTGTTTGTTTTTTGTAAAACCATAGGTACTGCCTGATTACTATCATATTAACTACTACAACAATAATGACTATGTGTACCTGATTAATAATAATCGGGTTAAAAGGAAAGTTTTTATTTGTCGGGAAAGAGGTAGCGAAGAATGGAGTATATCTGGTGCAAGGTGGGATAATTTCATAGAGCAAAGCGGCTATTTGAATATTAGGACTTTGCATTTCATAAAGGAGGCTGAAGACACCTTTTTTGTTACAGCGTATGATGCAGATGGATAGGAGAGCGGTGGTTATGGGAGAATTCATACACGGAACAGGCTGGTTAGGTGCATTGTTGAAGTTGGGGTTGATCGAAGTTCATCACCGGTAAAGTTATGTTATAATTGTATATATGTAAAATTTATGGAATTTATAAAGCTTATTTTAATACTTTTAAATTTTGTTTTATTAGTGGTTTCCTGTGGAGTTCCTTCAAGGCGTTGAACGCAATGATTTTGTGATTGAATTTTCTGATTCTGAAATATATGTGGTTGCAAACCGGAGTGTTATTCCTGGGACTTGGGATAGCGCTGGTTTCCAGTTTAATGTTCACTGGAATACGGTTGTTCATCGTGCAAATCTAATGGTTGGTGAGCGAGTTGTGTTGACCAAAAAGACTGATATGCGATTGGCGTTGATGAGGTTTGATAATGATGGTTTTCAGCTCATACATGAACATCATTACCCCACACGTCTTGCATTTGTTCAAGGGCATGATGCAAATGAACCAGGTAGTATTACGTTTTTTAAATTATATATTCAATTTTACGTGTTAATTTGACGTGAATCAGTTGTATTTGTTTGTGAATATGTAACATTTACTTTTTTGTCGATATTCGTTAGATGTAAGGTTGGTACACGGGTGTAATTGGTTCCAACATGGAGTGCATTTGTCTGAAGAGAATACTTTCTACCGAAGGCTTTTCCCGTTTGTGGTCGATTCCGGAAGAATGGTAAGGGTTGTCTCTTTATATACATTATGTTGTTTGAAATTTTTAATAGATATTTAATAGTAAAAGGGTTGAAGCTATTAAATTGTTGTAATTGCTTTCAGACTATACCAAGCGGTTTTGTTTCTGATAACAATTTGCAACAATTCACCCATGCGCTTCTAAGGAGGATGGACAGTGAACGCCGTGTAGTCATGAAAATTGAGCATCATGCTGATAGGCCATGGAGAAACGATCATATGAACTTTAGAACAAATTGGAGGACCTTGGCCGAAGATTTCCAGTTTCCAATGAACAAAATGATCAGATTCCAGATGGTTGGAACAATAGTCGATCCGGCCTTTGAAGTTCAGTTGTTTAATGGGCCTATTCCGTTGGTGGCTGTGTTTGATGTATGTTGAAGTGCAGTTGTTACTTAAGTAGTGTTTGATGGACTTATTTTGAATTTGGGGTAAATTGATTGTAATTACATGCTTCAGGATTGTATGGCTTTTGTAGACAATATGGTTATGTCCGTGTAAAACCGCATCAAGGTTGGCTCGATAACCCCGTTTTCTGTGTATGATATTTCTTTTTTGTGTAACTGTGCATGTTCAAGTCGTCACAGATTCTTGATTCATATAAACTTCCATTATAGCTTTGGCTGCTAAATATATAATAACACCTTCAACACTGGCAGTACGTTTTATCAAGTTAGAGTGTTTTTTTGATTTTGAACACTGGATTTCTGTAATGACATTAAAACATTAAAATCAAGTATGCTATTGTAACGTAACAAATTAAAAGTTTTATCAGGTTAGGATGTACTTTGATTTTGAACATTGGTTTTCTGTAATGACAGTAAAAAATTACAATCAAGTATGCTTAATTTTGGACAGATTGATTATAAGGTTCATAAAGTTAAGATGTAAGTATCCTACTTCCAAAAAATCAAAATACAAATGTTTCTAATTTCTTTGTGGCGTCATAAGCTGATACCCTGTGATAGAATATTAACAAACATGGAATATTGGGAATCGTTGTAGTTGGCCTTCGTCTGAATGAACCTCATAACGCACCAACTTTATACGCATCATTTTTTGTTGTTGAAAGCCACAGTCTTGTCCAAACTGATACCAGTTCCCTGCCATCACAAGGGATTTGATCTTAAAAGGGTTATCTGTATGTAAAACCTGATACAGGGTGATTGAGTAAGCCCATTTCCTATGTATGATGATTGCTTTCTCGTACTTGTGTAACTTCAAGTTATCCCAGATCTCTGATTCGATCTCCTGTGTTGTAAGACAGATAATGGGGTTACTTTCGTTTTTTCAAAACATATACTCGACGTTTTTTGGTTTGCTCGTTTATTGTTTCTATCTTACCAGTGGATAGTAATATCCAACTTCTGGGCGGAACCGTGTGTAAACGACCATATCTTCATTTACATGAGCATTGTAATGGTACCATTTGCAAATGTGATGCATTCTCGGGTCTGCAATAATATTGTGATTGTGTTGTTACGCAGTTTGTCAATAGATGTTTAGGATAGTTTGATTTGTATTTGAATTATAAGAAAAACTAAAAACCATATACTTTGACTTACCATTACGATCTCGATAAAGAATTGGTCTAGGTGGTTTCTTTAGCAAAGTAGTTCGTATGTCTTCCTTGCTAAGTCTAAGACCATCATAGCCTCCTATGACCACAACTGATAATGTGTATCTCTCTAGGTTTGTAAAGACAAGTTGTTGACCCCACTCTATCCCCGCCGTCACAACGAAGTCGTCCCACCCGTAACCTGTTAACCCATTCATCCTGACGGGCCTATCATCCCAAGGTTTAACCCTCTTGTGGCGAACATGGAATGCCATTCCTGCGTACATGAGGGTGAAATTGTCTTGCCAGATATCTTGTATGAAATCGCCTGGTAGTAACTACACATAGAAAAACGGATTTCATAAATAAGGTATACATTGATAACAATATATATTTTAGTTTTGAATAGAGAGTATGATTAAAATATATATATTTGATTACCGTGATTCCTGGAGCATACTTTGCCAAACACCTGGTCATTCTTGGTCCTATTTTTTGCCTATCGTAACCCGCACACTTTGATCCACTAATGTCGTAGACTGTCACGTAGTAGTCGTCTTGTCCGATATTAACAAAATGCATTGTAGCTGCAGTGCGAGGAACATTTGCTACAACAAACGCAGACCACTCTTTGTCACATAGCACCCATTTTCCATCTCTGTTTTGGAGTTCTGTTTTGTATCGGTACCTGTCGGTGCCGTTCAGGTAAACCATGTTGCTTTCGTTCTTGAAGTAGTTGGCAAAAACATCCGGCAAGACCTGTCGTTGTGAATCATAACAAAACCCAATTTTTTTTATCCATCGACTTAATTTTCATAACTGTATATTCATTAATATGTAACATAAATATGTATCAATAAAATTTACCTGCTGATTTTCAAATGTGTCGTGAATGTATTGGAACAGAAATTGCTGAGCCATCTTGTTTGAAGTGAATCTGGTATGTAAACTGATGTGAATCATGTATTTTTAAAAATTAATACTTGAATGTTGTGAAAATCTTTAGACAACATTACCATCTAGTGAGTGTCATAAGAATATCAAAAAACACCAAGTATAAGTAACGGTTTAAACGTTATGCGTCTTGGTTATCAGATCATTGTTCTCACTACTATGGAACAATAAATAACGATTAAAAACCTTCGACTAACATCAAAGTAACTCTGGCATAATACCAACAAATTCATTAACAGTATTTATCAGTGTAACTGTTGGTCGGGTAACTGTTTAAGTAATTGTCAACTATAACACACTATGATTAACCTAAGTTTAATATGAATATAGGTTTAATGCACATCTAAAAGAAAAATGTGTCAATTATGACAGGGGTAAAATTGGGTGTTAACCTATCTTAAACATAAATCCCAAAACACATATATATTTAGTGCATGTATGAATCATAACCAATATGTTACATGGTACGACTTTGCAACATAAAACATGTAGTGACTGTGATAATAATATTAAAAAACACAAAGTATAAGTAACAGGTAAAACACTGTGAGGGTTGATTATCATATAATCGTCACCACTACGATTGAACATTAAATTACGATTGTAAACCTTTTGTCAACATTAAAGTAACTGTGGCATAATACTAATAAACCCAGTATATAAAGCGAAAAAGTTGTTGCACTAATAATGGGTGAGTTGTAAGATCATGATCAGATTTACAAATTGTTATAAAATTAAATATCGTGCTTACCCGAAGATTTTCTAAAGAGTTGTTGATTTTCCAAGATTTGATAGAAGCTTAATGAAGAAGGAGATTCAGTCGAATAATTATGATGGGATGGGATATAGGGAGAGTTGGTTTGCATGTTTTATTGTTAACCCAAAGTCCCAAACCGACTTTGTGGTTGACTTTTTTTTTTCCCCCTTAATATGAAAAAATATAAATTCATATAATGTTGCATAACACAATGTGTATCAACCCGAGTATATTTACATATATCGGGTTTTCAAACATGGTGTATGGAACATTATACTTAATCCAACACAAGCAACTAATGGATCATGTGTCTTATTAAGTAGAACCAATTCTATTGTTTAACCAATGTGGGATAATAAGTTATCTCATTAGACACATGAGTTATTCCACTTTTTTCAGCGGAATCAACTATCGGGTCAATATTATTAACGCCTAATGTGTTTACATCATATTCTTAAACATAAATCCCAAAACAATAAAAGAGACCTTAAATCATCAGCAGCTAAAATGAAATCCTGATAATGAACTTTACAAACCTATTCAATTTCGGATTCATTAGATCTACAAAAGTGACGGAGATGATGTAGTGGCATATGTACAAAAGTGCCTAACATGTGGCATGCCAATATAAACCAAATCTAACAACTAATCTAATTTAGGTTGTTAAAGCAAAAGAGTATGCCAAATGCAAATCATCATAAGTGAAAGTTTCAAAGTCTTCAGAGTCAATGTCGTCTTCGTCTCGAGCAACATCAACTTCTTCATTCCTGGCATTTGATTTCTTAAATCCACCATCTTCTTCCAAAATTTTCTTAGCAGCTTGTCTTTCTTTTTTCACCTTTTCATCTCGTTCCTCTTTCTGTTGCCAGTTTCTCATTCTCTTGGCTAATTGCTCAGAAATCAACCAATCATAAACAGAACTTATGGTCTCTGTTTCATCATCATTTTTAGAATCCTCAACTTCTAATAAATGAATAAATATAAATCAAACATAGTGGTTAGATACCATATCAGTTTAATGAGATCGTTTTTACCATTAATTTCACTATGTTAACAAAATACCTTAAGATGTTTCTTCTGATTGAAATATTTCTGCAAGTGATTGGTTTTCAGTGGACAACACCTCATTTCCTTCCTGTTTGGGCTGCTTGTTACAAAAAAAATCAAACACATTCAGTTGCTAAATATATAGGATAACACATACTGTAAAGATTTTAACATACCTTGGTTGATCTTGTTGATTGTCTTCAATATCTGCAACTTGTAGTGTTCTTTTCTTTGGAAACGACATTTTTTTTATCAACAGTACCTTCAGTTTAGGATTGTTTTTTTTAAATAAATTTACAAATATGATTATCAAATGGTGTTTATATAAAAATTTATAACCGATATGACATATGAACAGTGCAGCCGTATTTCACATTGGAAAGTGTATATATGAAGAGTCAAGTTGGGAATATAATGATGATCCTTTAACTTCTTTTGTAATTATGATAAGTATTTATTTTTTTTAAATAGTAAACTTTTACGATTATCATTAATATCGAACGAAATATTTAAAAGTTGGATATCTTTCAATCTTCTAAATATATAGAATGATTTTTGTTTGAATTAGATTTTTATCTGTTATGAAATTTTAAATTAAAATCAACACTCTTATGAACTGGTTATAATATCAGTACCAAGTCGGGAGCGTAGCAGTACGAAATTAAAATACAAATTGGCGACAACTCAGCAGTACAACTTAACATATACGTATTGTTGATACCAGTACAAAGGACTCTTGTGTCCCCTTTTAATTTCCGAATAAAATTTTAAATTAAAATCAACACTCGTTTGTGTATAAACATTTAAAAATGTTGTTAGAATTGATGATGTATAAAAACAATGGACTACGTATATTTAAAGTGATAATGCGTTTTAATAGAACTCTTATGAACTGGTTATAATATCAGTACCAAGTCGGGAGCGTAGCAGTACGAAATTAAAATACAAATTGGCGACAACTCAGCAGTACAACTTAACATATACGTATTGTTGATACCAGTACAAAGGACTCTTGTGTCCCCTTTTAATTTCCGAATAACATTACCCTTGTGTGCAAACTCTCTATGAAAAGAAAATTAGATAAGTTTATAAACCAACATAATATTGCATTATAGTAGCAAAAAATCAGACTTACAAAATATTCCAACATTACATATTGTCATATCTCATAGTACATACATTTTAAATAGATTAGTAATCTTCAATACTTCTATAAACTTCAACAATTTTCTGTCGGTTTTCTTCTATCGCTTTATTACAATCTTCAATCTTCTTCTGATGCATCAATATAATCGCTTCATCTTCTTTGTTTTTTTCTTCAAGGTTTTTTATACGCTTATTATAAAGTTCAATAAGAGTTTTTTCTGTTCCAAATTGACCAGACTTACATTTTTTCCAAATAGCTTCGGAGATGCCAAAGATTTGGTATTTTGAAGGCATAGAAGGAGGAGGAGTATCTCTTTCATGTTTTTGTTTCTTTGAATCAGTATTTGAAGATGATGAAGCCATTCTAATTTGAAATCAGAATATAATTAAAGAGTGAAAATATGATGGAAGTTGTTTGTTAAAGGATTGTATTTATAATCAATTATGTAACTATTTAACACGTACATTTAATGCAAAGCAATAAATTGATAATAATTTCAAATGTAAATGAAAATTCTATGAATGTATTTACAAATCTACCAACATTAAACGTAAAAATAAAAAAAAATAAAAAAAAAATAATACAAACATTAAGAAATATTATTGTATACGAATGAAACTACAAACAACAATAAGTATCCACTTGTTTATTAACATCGTTTAGCCTCTCTTGATACTCTAATATTTTTTTCCTTCGTTGATCAATAGCCTCTTCACATTTCAATACTGTTTCTTCGTTGCTCACAATTTCTGCTTTCATCACTGCTATTAATCGCCTAAGCTGAGCAATATATCGTATTGGTAGAAAATACCTCACAACCCCTTGGTTCCTTTTTGAATCTGATGAGGGTTCCTTTGGTGGGGAAACACTTCTTGGGCGTTTGTTTGGAGACCTTGACGGGGTAAAAAACTCACGACCCATTGGATTTTTTTTTCTTTGTTAAACGAAAGTAGAAGAGGGTTGTATATGTTTAATTGTTTGTGAGATCGAATTAGCATTTATAGATGGTGAAAAGTTGTATAATCTATAATGAATATATTCTAAATTTAAACAAAATTCGGTATACCATATTTATCTATTACTATATAATAGCAAAAATATGTTAAAAAAATATTAGCATTTGATAAGTAAGAAACGAATTTTAATTATTTGATTTAAATATAAGCTTATATTCGGGAATGATGTGCGCATATCATATATTTATAGTATAAAATAATGTAATTATTTGCATTTATTCAAATGGTGAAACACCATATACGAAAAAATAAAACAAATGAGAAAAGAAAAAGAAAAAAAAAGTATATATCGTAAACAAATTTTATAGGAAATTCATTAGTTTAGTCAAAGCGGTTATTAAGGGATATACATAATTTTATAAATTATGTGAAATCTTATTGTATTAACACTAATATTGATTCACAATTGTGAGTTAACCGATTTTGTTTTTATTCATAATGATAAACGTTTCATGGACTAACTAACCAAACATGATTGAAAATCATGAAAATCAAAGTAATTCATTTATTATTTAAACTGAAAGCAACTAAACTTGTAAACAATGACTACTAATAAGATGATGAAATTTCAATCTTCATCACTGAAGAAGTTTAAATCCACCAAGTAATCACTAGTTACCTCATGACCCATCTCGCGTAGTTCGTTAATCATTGCTTCTACTTTTAGGACCTTCGACTTAACGCCATTGAGAACTTTTTGAGACTCGTGAGGATCTCTGACATTTAGTTTAAGCCAGTTGAGGAGAATAGATTCGTCTAACTCATCTATTAAATTAAAAGTACATGGATTAATAAACTTAATATGAAAACATAAATCTATTTAAAAAATATTTGAAAACTTATATGCGATACCTTTATTACTTTGAGAAGGTCCACCTTCTTCAAAGACTGATGCAAGAAATCTCAATGCATCGTCCACCTTGGTATTTGGCTCTTCATTGGGTTGATCACGTATTCCATCTTCCATCTTCCATCTTTGGTTGTGTCCCCTTTTTTTTCAGGAACGGTTTGATCTTTGCAATCTGAATCATTGTGAGGCGCACGTGAGTTTATATCTTGAAAGGTTTTAGGGTTTGATGATGCCATGGGAGGAATATATGTCGATGGATGTTATTCTCTTACCCATTATATAGTTTTTTCATTGATTCCTAATGTTTATTACTGGATTGCTTTTCTTGGGCCATAAGTTTTTTTATATGTATTAAAACAGATATATGGTATTTATTAAACCATACAGAAATAACCATGATGTTATTTTCAAATTTAACATACATGAAGTATAAATATATTTGTACACAATATATGGTGTTTATTAAACAATTCAGAAATACCAACAATATTATTTAAAATTTTAACATACATGTAGTATAAATATATTTGTACACAATAAAAACATGTAGCCAAAAGAGTTGCTCACATGTTACATGCTGCAAAATGAAGGGGTTGGGTAATGGAACTGGAGTTTTTCTACAAATTGTTCCAAATTGGTGCAATTAATCACACTCATGCTTCATTAGGTTTCCCCATTCAATTGGTACACATTCATATACATTGTTTTAATTCACATCATCACAGTCCTTTTCCATTAGTATGTGAATTCCAGTTCCTCTCATCAATACTGAATGAACGCCACGTGTCTCGAATTAAACTCCAGTTTTGATGATGAGGGGATACTTCCAAACAATTCACCTTCTTTTCTTCTTCAGGGATTGTGTCTCTTCCTTTCAAACTGATCATATATCCTCTGTATTAGATTTTGAACTACTTCAGAATTTTCTTCATATCTGAGCTTTACAGAAATCATCATTGCAAGTACTTCATAACTTAATGGATATTCTAGTTCAGCTAACATAAATATATCAATGCCACCTTGCGTCGACAAATGATGAACATTGCAGGTACCATAGAACTCCCATACAGTGGATAGCTCATACCAAGGAAAATCCCAATGAACATCTGTAGGATCTGGTTCATATAACCTCTTAAATTCAACCCAAAGCTCTTGCTCTTTCACATCAGACTTCTTCTTTGTTTTGAGCTTATTTGAACTAACTTCCATAAAGTATCCAGATCTTCTCTATCAAAAGCTCTCAGCAAATTTTCAAAATTCTTGTACACTGCTGTCTCTCCACCAAATCTAGTAACCTTCCAAGCTTTCCCAAATTTGTCTATGTAAATCTCCCAGTCAATTTGTTGACATAAATAAATGCCTAAAAACATTATCAATATTTATTCATATCTCTATGTTTTGATGATCACAAAATGTAAACTCATTAAAACATAAACTTATAAATTAAACAAGTACTTAGTTGTAAATATTCACTTCTACAACTAAAATCACTTAAGGTATGAATGAACTAATGCTTAATACATTATATGATCAAAGGAACATTTCCTTAAAAACTAGATTTTTTATAAAACATCAAAAACATTTTATATATTTTTGAAAAACATTTTTGGTATTAAATAAAAATGTTTAATCTTTTATAAAAATATGAATTCAAATTTTTAACCAAAATCAGTTAAAATGTTCCAGAAAAACCTTCCCCACAAAAGGACAAAATTGGCCAACGTTCAGTAGGGGCGGCCCCCTTAATTTTGCTAGGCGGCCCCTTTAAAATTAAGGGGACCGCCCCCGCTCTAGTAGGCTCCAGCTGTCCAGTTTTTCTCCCTATAAATACCTGCCTTCCCCTGGATTTTTACTCACCTTTTGCACACAAAAACTTTCTGTTTTAAATCCTTGTATATACATTTCAAAATCCTTTGATCATATCTTATTAAGCATTTGTTTCTAAGTGATCCAAGCTTCCTACATTCAAGTGCAAAAGAAGAATACTCCTTCAACATCTAGAGAAGAAGTATTGCAACTTAGCTATCTAAGATTGTGTGTGTCATCATTCATTTGTATATAAGTTGTATATTTGTTAGATAGTTGTGTGTATAATTATTTGGGATAGGTTAGTGTGTAAGTAGTGAAGTTGTGTAGTTAAGGTGTGTAAGTAGTGAAGGTGTGAAGAAGTAGAAGTGTACATAGGTTGTGCTTAGTTGTGAAGAAGGTGTGAAGCCGTAGTATATAAGTTGTGAAGAAGTTGTGAAGAAGTCGTGAAGTAGTCTTGAAGAAGTAGTCGTGAGGAAGTAGTCGTGAAGTAGTCGTGAAGAAGAAGTCGTGAAGAAGAAGTTGTGAAGAAGGTGTGATTAAGTTGTGTACAAGTTGTGAGATTGGTTCTAGCTACGATTAGAACCCGACATCTAGCTTTGTGTCGTTAAGCAGGTGTAAGCTAAAGTTGTGTAAGGTTTTCTCCGCCATAAGGGAGCTTGTTGACATAGTGAAGAAAACTCTCGAGTTAGGTGCTCGGGGAGTGGAGTAGGGCAAGGAAGGTGACCTTGTAGCCGAACCACTATAAATCTCTTGTGTCTCGGTTAGATCTTTCCATCTCTATCTTTCATTTGATATACTTTACTTTACTTGCATTACTTACTTATATTTATCTATACTTGTTCATATTGTTTAAGAATTGAAGTCACATAATATCGAATCTAAGTTTTTAAAAGTAAACAAAAGTTTTCAAAATAAATTTTAAAAAGACGTAAAACTATTCAACCCCCCTTCTAGTTTTTCACAATTGGTATCAAGAGCCACGTCAAACAAGATTTTTAAAATAAACTGTATTTTAAAACTTGAAACGATCTATGGAATCTGAAAAATATTCAGAAGGGCAATCTATGCAAAGACCACCACTATTTGAAAGTGATGGATTTTTATATTGGAAAAATCGATTCGAAACTTATGTGAAGTCAAAAGATCTAGATCTTTGGCATGTTATTACTAATGGTGATTTTTTACCTATTCAATATAATTTAGAAACTAAAAAGGATGAAGTAGTATCTTTTGAAAAACAAAATGATGATTTAAAAAGAAAACTTTCTAAAAATACTGAGGCTAAAATGGTTATTTATAATGCGTTACCAAGTAAAGAATACGAAAGAATTTTTATGTGCGAAACCGCAAAAGAAATTTGGAACTCTTTACTAATAACTCACCAAGGTAATAGTCAAGTTAAAGATAATAAAATAGATCTTCTTGTTCAACAATATGAACAATTCACGATTCCGGAAGAGGAATCAATTGATAATGCGTTTGCTAGGTTTAACACAATCATCACAAGTTTAAAGGCACTTGATGAGAGTTTTTCTAGTAAGAATTTTGTCAGAAAATTTCTTAGGGCTCTTCATCCAAAATGGCGAGCTAAAGTTACGGCGATTGAAGAATCGAAGAACTTGTCAACTCTTCAACTTGACGAGTTGATTGGCAACTTGAAGGTCCACGAAGCAATAATCAAGAAAGACTCCGAGATGATCAAAGGAAAGAAAGAACAAAGCAAGTCAATCGCGTTGAAAGCTAGGAAAGCATCAAGTGACGAGGATAGCTCAACCTCCGAAAGTGATGATGAAGGATATGCCATGGCCGTAAGAGACTTCAAGAAGTTCTTCAAAAGACGAGGAAGATTCATTAGACAACCATATGACGAAAGAAAGACATTCCAAAGAAACAAAGACGACAAAGGTAGCAAGAGTGAGAGGAAGTGTTTTAAGTGCGGTGATCCAAATCATCTCATTGGAAGATGTCCAATGATGTCAAAGGAGCAAAATCAAAAGGGGTTCGTTGGAGGAGCATGGAGTGATAGTGATGAAGATGAAAAAGAGACTACAAAGGAGGAGAAATGTCTTATGGCTAAGACATCGAATGAGGTACGTTCCAAAACCGAATACTTTAGTGATGAAAATTTATCATTAGATGAAAAAGACCTAGATAACGAATATAATAGGTTATGCATATTAGGTCAAAAAGTAATGAGTAAAAATAAATCACTAAAACTCATAAATAACAAATTAGAAAAAGAAATACTAGAATTAAAAATTAAACTACATAACTTAGAAAAAGGTAAAGAAGTTTTTGAATGTAAAACATGTCAAGAAACTAAAAATAAAAACGAAATACTTAAGGAAGAAATTTGTAAACTTAAAAAATTTGAAAATAGTAGTAATTCACTTAGGGAAATAATAAGCATTCAAAGAGCATCGGGAGATAAAACCGGACTAGGATTTAATTCAAATAATGTTTCAACAAGTGAAAATAAAAATGTTAAGTTTGAATGTCAATCTAGTGAACAAAAACCATTAGAGTCAAAACCTAAGTATATACTTATAAAAGATAGAAAAATACCTATTTCGAGTGATGAGGAAGTAAAAAGTTTTTATAAACCATCATTAAAAGCCAAAACCGGATTTTCTAAACCGAAATTAAGATAAAAAACACCTCCCTTAAGAAGACCACATAATCCTCACCCTCGACCCAAATCTCCTCAACCTAGAAGAAATAAAAATTGACAAAACCCTCATAATAATAATAATTACCCAATGTGGAATTATCCAAATCCACCAAGCTTCAATCCTTGGGGACTACTTCCACCATATATGCATCCTAGTCAATTGCAACCCATGTTTGGTTCAAACAACTTTGGATCAATGAGACAATGGGGACCAAGTGGCTAAATTGCTAACTCATTGGGAAATCGGCATCTCCTCTTTGATTGACTTCTACAAGTCAACCTAAACACTTTGAAGCGTTTGAAGAATAATCTACTGAAGACTAAAAGGTACGCTTTCTTTTTAAGTTTGGTGTTATAATATATGCTTAGATTAATGACTAGTTATTTCATGCCTATTTAGCTCGTAATGCCTAGTTATATATATATAAACACATAATAGCTTATATGAATAACCTAGAGTCACTAGTTATTTTCCCTTTGGCCCTCTTTAGCAATACCTTTTAAAATGGAAATCTTCTATGTCCACTTTTAGAAAACTCATGGTGATGAAGTGAAATGAGTTGAGTGGATTAATCATTAACATAGAAGTAGGATTAGAAAACTATGGATGAAACAAGCTCTCGGAGATTATGGCATTAAGTTAGATAAGTGTGCGACAACAAAGGAGCTATAGATGTTAGGTTATACCCCATTCAACACTCTCACATCAAACCTATAGAATTTAGTCGTCACTTCCTTATGACCATAGGATATGTAGAAAAGGGTAGCATGTGACAATAGCCTTAACCAATTCCCTTGAGCATGAGATCATTAACAACCATTTTTTTCATTAATGTTATTCGTTTTCAAAATATGCAAAAACTTCACATTTTGGAAAAATGATTTTTCAAAAGATTATGTCATCTTTCTATTAACATGTTTTACTATCTCATTTTTTTTCCATAATCCTATTTTGATCAAAGTCAAAGATTGGGAATTTCTTTTTACTCATTCTTCATAAACACATTTTTAAATAAAACCCAATCTATTTTATTCAAATAACTTTAACATCTACATAAAAACCCACTTTCAAACATTGTTGAATAATGCTAAAAATATTTTTTTTAAATCATGCATGGTGATCTCATATTTGTCATCTATATTTATATACATGACATTTAAAAGTGAACTAAGGCAAATCAAGCGGACCATGGTTTGTCTATTAAGATTTTGTTTGTAACAAATCTAGAAGTCCATGCTATCTTAAGTTCCCATTTATTGCACATAGGCACACTTTAGGATCCCTCTAATAGTTCATTAATTGGTGTAGTTTATTGTTTCATTAGGATCCCTCACATAGGCACATATAATTAAGAAAATACTTGGTGTAGTTTATTGTTTCCTAGTTCATATATATTACTTGCTTGATGAGTATGTTTAAATGCTAGATGATATTACTTGCTTGATGAGTATGTTTGCATGATATATGAAATTACTTGTTTGCTTAATCCCTTTAATTAATATGACTTGCATGCATAATACATACTTTATTGCCTCAAAGAGTGGGACTTGCCTGAAACCAAAAGCTCAAAACATAGCCCTCCTTACCCATCTCTGCAGAAAAACTCATTTCTGGAACTCAGAAAGACACCAGATGGGCGGCCCCCTTAATTGATAAGGCAGCCCCCTTAATTATTAAGGGGACCGCCCCAATTAAGGGGACCGGCCATCTGTTGGACGGGTTCACAGAAATTTTTTTTCTGCTTTTTAGCCCATTTCATCCTGCACTTCCCCAAATTCACAAACACACTTTGTCCCTATCATCCAAACACCTTTATCCATCCTTAAACAACCTCAAACCTCCACTATAAATAATCCCTTTCATCACCATTTTTAACTCACCCCATCATGTCTTCTCCCATCAAACCAAAACCAAAAACCTCAAAGCTAGCAAGGATGACCATAAAACTCAGTTGGAGAAGAAAACCAAACCCCCAAAACAAGTCCATCACAACAAATGATGTGGCTAAACAACCAACACCTCCACCCACATTTGTTCCCAACTATACTCCTAATCCTCAAGCTCATTCCAATGAACCCTTTCACAAACCTCATCATAACAACCAACCATTCACCTTTACTCCCAAAAATACACCTTCATCCTCCATACCTTCACACCATAGATGTCTAAACCACCAAGAGTATCACCACCACCTCCTACCAACTCACATGTTACTCCTATGTTGCATGACCAAACATCCATCCCAAATAACAACCTCAACCTCCACCTTCATTCCAATCAACACATCTCAACCTCAAACCAACTCCCATGAAACCTTCGAAAATCCTCATCATTTTGGTCAACCATCAAACTTTCCCTCACCATCAAATAACTAAGCCCTATCCACATGCGTTCCGCCCCAAAACAATTTTTTTTTTTTTTTTTTGTCGCAAGCAAGCCCAATCACCCTCTTTGGCAATATTAAGACTATTAGTATCTTTACTTATGTTGTAATTCTTATGTCTTAAGCATTTTGTGTGATATAATGATGATTCATGTGTTATACATGATCATCTTGAATGCATGAATAGATTATTTGCTTGTTTTAAATATTTCTGCTATGCATATATATGTCTTGCTATGTGTTTGCCATGATTGTTGTCTTTATATTCCATAGTTTGCTATAGATGTGTTGTTTCATCTTTTTGTTTCATTGTGATATATATATGTATATATGCCTATGACATGCTTAAAATATGATCTTAGTAGTCTACATATAAACATTGTTCCTCTTAACATGTTATTGCTACTATTAAACCATTCCAAATGAACATGATTCAAATAAAGCTTGCTGCAAACACAACTCAAAAATTGACCCCTACACTTACCTTTATTAAACCCATCTGAGTTTGGAATATTATCACCAAACCTCAAAACCTTACCCAAAACAACCACACTTTCATAACAAAAATTCCCTCCAAATTTAAAACCCAAGACACCATGCTATCACCAAAATCCTCAATTTCCAATTCCTCCAAGAAACACAAAATAGTCATCATATCACCCATAAATGACCACTTCAACAAACACCTTCTCATTGACCTCACTAAAGAAGACAACACCACTCCATTACCACCACCTAAATGCTCATCTCCAAATGCACCTAATTCACCACAAACAACACCACCACCAACAACATCCCCACCATATATCACTACTCATACATTGAGCACATATTAACCAACCCATCACCACCACCACCTCTTCTTTTTGGTTGCAAGCTTTATGGGAATCATGTGCTTTTGGGATGATTATGTAGTATCATTAGTTGTTTTGTTTGAATGTTTGCATGCCTTATGTTGTAATTTACTTGGTTGTGTATTTATACACAACACTTTATTAAATGCATGATCTCATTCTATATGCTTGCTTATTGTTTGAATGTTTGCATGCCTTATGTTACATATACTTGTAGTATCATTAGTTGTTTTGTTTGAATTTTTGCATGCCTTATGTTGCATATACTTGTGCTTCTAATATTTTTCTTGCAAGCGTTCCATAGCTCGTTTCCTTGGTGCCCCCAAACGAGGGGGAGTACACATCAAGGGGGATTTTTCGTCTCGAAAAATTTCACGTTTGAATTTTGTCGGCTTAATGATATGTGTCAATTGTAGTCCAAGGAATTGCAAAGGAAATATGCAAAACCCGAGTCGTTTGTCCCGACGAAGATCGAATGGAATTTGTGTTCCCGGGACGTGATTCCACCATTTGGAGGACCCCCACAGTATTGACAACCATATTGGTAAGATGAAGACATGGAGAAGAAGAATTAAACGAATAGAGGGTAAGAGATAAAGAATCAAACGTATAAGAGGATTGAGAAGAATATTTTTAGATTTTTAAATTTTAGAAACATGGAAAATCACAAAGGAAAAAGGAAAATAAATTTTGAAGAGAAAATCTTTTTGGGTTTTTAGATAAAAATATTTACAAATGGAAATGATAACTCCACGAGGAAGGGTCTTCAAAACACGAATCGATAAACGGAATCACGAACTCACTTCAACCTTCCCCGGCAGCGGCGCCAAAAATTGATATGTGTCAATTGTAGTCCAAGGAATTGCAAAGGAAATATGCAAAACCCGAGTCGTTTGTCCCGACGAAGATCGAATGGAATTTGTGTTCCCGGGACGTGATTCGTGTAGTGAATGAGAAAAAGAGTGATTGATTTTGGATTACACTACTAATATTAAAATAACAAACAAGATAAACTAATTAAACTAAGCTAATGAAACAATTAAACTAAGCATTTAACGAAAATTGAATTTAAAAACGGAACGCGACGTATTTTAAAACGTAAATAAAAAGTGATATTCTAAATTTTAAACCCTAAAACTTTGAAAATAATTTTCCTACATTTAAAATGATAAAAGAAAATTTTGAGAAAAAGAAGAATTTTTTTTTGACTTTTTAATTATTTTTTTATGAATTAAGAACTGATTTAAACTAATTAAATGATTTAAAAAATAGTAAAACAAGTTGGAAAATTCTGAAAATTTTTGAGTAAATCTTATTTTAAATAAGAAATCTAGGAAAAATAATTTCAAAAGCTGAATAAGTCTAAATAAGCTGAACAGTCCAAATAAGCACTTATGAATAAGCCAAAAATAAGCAATACAAGTCCAAAATTTATAAGAAGTACAGGGATCATGCACAGGACTATATTAAGCATAAATCAACTCAGAAAATCCAAATAAGCCCAAGGAATAAGCTCTAATCCAGCTGCACAGCTTATTAAAATAACAGATTCTTAACAGCTTTCTACCCTACTTTGCGGATGAAAATAAGCTATCAGATAAGCTCTAAAGATGAATCCCAGATCATAAACTCAAAGCCTATATGAAAATCTATTAGTGACCAAAAAATGCCCAAAATTTAAGCTTGTTTGATACACTAATCAAGCCTGAGATCAGCAGTCACTTTTCCTTGACTGCACTAAATAGTTCTGTTGCAGCAGAGTAGGGGAAGTGGCGCAAAACTATGAAATACAAAAACACAACAAATCAATCCTAATGATCTATCTTAATCCACTAATAGCAACTCAGAAAAACAGCAATTGGTCATAAACTAAGCTCAATCTATTCAGGGGCTTATTGAGGCATTAACAGTTTCTAATTTTCAACTTACTAGAGCAAAACCTCAAATAACCTTATTCCAACTAGATTACTGAACACAGCAGCTAATATTCCCTAGAAAGAGTTTAATCAAACTGGAAAATGTGGCACATGAACAGTGCTACTAACCTTTTACCCATACTGACCCATAATCCAAACACACTTAATTCAACTGCTATAGGCTTTTTAACTACTGAGAAGCAAATTTAAACTAAACATTAAGAACGACAGATTCATCTAACACTTTATTAAGACTAAAGAAGCAAAAAACTGGAAATAGATCATTGAGATTACCCAAATAAACTGAAGAACAAGCGTTGATTTTCATTGACTTTTAATGAAAACATGAATTCTAATACAAACCGAGAACAACTGAAAAGAAGATTACAAATAGCTGCAACACTTAAACTAGAATAAGCATAATCTAATTCTATCCTACTCCTAAACCTAATTTCTAACACTAAACTATCTAACTCCCCACCGTGAGTGACGATGGGGCTATTTATAGACCTCAATAGATCCTTCCAGGGTCTTCCTTCAAGCAATCCAAGCCATTGATCAACCCTTGCTCTATACGCTTCAATCTCAGCCGTTTGATTAAAATAGTGAGGTGGCACCTCCAATCATCGAGTCCCACGTGTCCCTGGCAGCTGTCAGGACCTTCTAGATCTTTTAATCATTGGGTAATAATTGGTGTACGAGGTAATTTAGGTGCGGTGAATTTAGGGTTCTTACAACAGTATAAATTGGGGAAAGTTTGGGCGCGCGTGTGTGAGTGTGAGGGATAGAGGGTATTTTTTATTTGACTGAGGGTGTTTATTCTTTGGTTGACCGGGTTAGATGGCTGGGTCGGTTTGGGTAAATGGTGTAAGGAGTGGGCTGGGCTAGAGGTTGGTATGGGTTGGGTTTAGTGTAAAGTTTGGGTTTATTTAATCCGGGTTGTGTAAGTGTATAAGATTTAAGGGTTTTAAGAATTTGGATTTCAAGGGACTATTTATGTAATTTGCTGAAAGTTAAGGGACTGATCATGCCTTTCTTCAAAACTAAATCCAAGGGCTGAAATTGACAATCTCTGATAATATGAGGACCTCGGTTGACTTTTTTGACCATGTTTTTCTTCCCGGTTCCGGTTCTGAGCCGTTTCCGTATCTTGTGCTCGTTTTTTCTGATTTTCTCGTCTTTTTATCGATTTTTCGTGATATCCGTCCCTGCATAAACAAAATACAAAAACACTATATCTTTTGGCATTATGGACGGGTTTTTGGTCATTTTGGTCCGGTTTTGGTCGAGAAATGGTATGTGTTTAAGCACATACCAAAATTCCCCCAGACTAAGATATTGCTGTGTCCTCACGCAATGTTATAAGAACACATTTTCAAAACCGAAAATTTCCAATCTCTTTTTACTAACTTTGAAAAGTAGCAAAATTTTCAAAAGAGATCAGGAAATCTTAAGTTCTAAAAACTCCCCGACGTTCCTTTTTATTCTATTTTTGTATTTTTCTTTATTATTTAGGTGACGGCTTTGTTGACAATCATTATCTAACGATAACTTTTAGGGTCTTCGAGTAGGAAACACGACTCATAAAGAAGTGACCATACGGATAAAATTCGTCGTCCCTGATTTTTCACGAGTCCCCAAACTAAGCTTAAAAACGAAATCATTGTTATTTACAAGTTAGATTGCCAACACTACCCATAAAAGCTACTTGTGTAATTACTTCTTGTTCCCAAATTCCTATTTTCCTCTATTTATTTTATTTTTGGTGAGAAATGAATTTCTTCGAATTCTCATTTTCGATAATTTTTAGTCCGATAAAGATACCTAGTTTAGACGCTAAGTAGTTTCCAAACCTTCCCTCGAAAACCGTTGCATACAAAAATGAGGTCCACATCAAGGTCTCTGATTTAACACGATTTTGAGGATATCCCTTTTATTTGCGACCGAAACAACTCATCTACGAGTCCAGAGACAGAAGCCTTTATTAGGATACCCCGGAGTCGAAATTTGGCATTTTTAACATTACTAAGCACATATTATTAATCCTTGGCCTTTTATAACAATCACAACATCGGCTGCGAACCGGCAAGATGTGATAGTCTATTATGACCTTGGAATTTTTCCTCTGCCTTTATTAGAAGTCTACAACATCGGCTGCGAACCGGCAAGATGTAGAAAACTTTTTATGGCTTTGGATTATTATTATTATTCATTATTCATTATATATTATATATTTTGCCAAATCCCGAGTCCTACGGCTTTTATAACAATCCCAACATCGGTTGCGAGCCGGCAAGATGGAATAGTCTATTACACCGTAACACTGGCAGTACCTTGATGTGTACCCAACTTTCATAAGCAAGAATTCTCTAAGGAAGAAATAAAAACTAATTATCGCCAAAACCAAAATACCTTTAATTATTCCTAGATTACTATTTTTAGGTGAAACAAGCTTATGGGAACAAAAAGCCACAAGTAACTTCGATGAGCTCTAAAGAGATCCAACTACTCCACGTTTAGCAATCTAACTTATAAACAACTCTATCATTTCTCATTCTTCGCAAATTTAAAATCTTAAATAATAAGATCCGCGAATGCTTAGCGAAATAATCAAGCTATGCATATATAAAGTCAATTATGGGAACTTGCAAACTCTTAAAAAGAATTCGCATTTTATAGCTCCTTGTGTAAAAGACTAGCACGAGCTTATAGATTATAAATGGTTAAGGGAACAAGCTAGGGCTCAACACGCCCGGTCAAGTCAGAATTTTATTCCTACTCTCGCCAGCGGAAAATCAACAAAAATGTCAAAATTTATTATATTTTTGCAAAAAATTTTAAATTTTTCTCATTTTTTGGATTTTTTCAATTTTTGGAGGAAAAACGGGGTTGCATGAGAAAACGGCAAAAATGCAAGGCAAAAATCAAATCGAAAGATTACCCCCCCCCCCCCCAGACTAAAACGAGACATTGTCCTCAATGTCTTAAAGGTAAGGGCTCTCCTACATAAAGCTAAGGCCGTTTATTAATTATGCCAAAGATAAACGTAAAACGATAAGATTTAGGATATCGGATGATGAAACTCGAGTAGCGTGAAGGAAACTACGAGCACGAGAGTCTTCATCATCGGGCATTCCTGGACATACCACAGAAAAACACGAAACACAAGATATGGAAGAGGAGCCCTCCTCACGTTTTATTAGAAAAGAGATAAGAAGATAGATGGATAAGCATGGGGTGCCTCCCACGAAGCGCTTGTTTTTGGTAACCGAGTCACATGAGCTTGACTCGACCCCAAATTTAATTGTCCATGGGGGAGCATGTGGAAAAGATAATCTCCATCGGACTTTCGTTCAAGATGTTTGGATAAACACTGAAGCACATGAAAGTTCCACTCCGATGAGATACCCACGGCTTAAAAGAATGAGAGATGCCGGGGTCAAAGATGGTATCTTCACTCCCGAAGGAGTGAAAGATAGGAGAAGTCACCGGGTAGGTGAAGAAAGGAAGAAAGATCATGATCTGAATGGGAATCCATTCTTCATCATTAGAGCTCTTGAAAACCTCGGGAGGGAGGGTCGGGATGATATCTTTGATAATAAAACTCTTAGGAGAGAGTACATCTCCCCCCGGGTCAGGATCTTCTTCAATAACAAAATAATCATACTCCGGAGGAGGTATGATATGAGTGAGTTCTTCTGAGAACTCCTCATGAAGAGATTCGAGAATACGAGGAGAATCTGTGAGTTCCGGTATGGGCTCATCAAGATTAGAAAGAAGATCCTCCTCACCCTCAACGTCCTCTAACCCCTCATCAAAAAGAGGATTAACAATACTGAAAGTGTTCTCTTCATTATATTCAAAGAGTGGGTTAGAGAAAATTCCGGAGGTAACCTTGGAAACGTCAAGGGAATCTCCATAAGATTGAAAATCACTTTCATCGTCGGATATTTCCTCGGACTCACTTGGGATTGGAACGAGGTTCTCAACTTTGTCTGATTCCGTTGCCGGAATAGTGTCGAGATGCTCGTCCCCCATTTTTAGAGAGTCCTCTGGTTCCTTAGAAGGTAGGACGGGAGTGATTTCTGACGAATTTTCACAAACTCCCCACATAGAATCCTCATCATCATCGTCGTCATCGTAAATGAAAGTTTGACGATAATTAGAACTTATTTGAGCTATTTGTCTTTCAGCTAAAAATTCTCCATAAGTTATCTGATGAGTTTCTTCTTGTGGGAGTTGTTTATTAACCAAAGCCTTATAGGTCTTTGTTAACTCTAGAAGTTCATGGTTATATTTCTTTGCTGACTCCAATAGTTCATGGAGAAGTTCTTGATTGAGTGTTTGAGATGATGGGTACTGTGGAGGTGAGTTATTATAAGAATAGTCGTAATTGTCACAAGGACCATGTTCATAGACAAACTGGTTACTTGTTTGAAAATCAGAGCCAAAGTGAGGGCCTCCACAGTATTCACAACAATATTGTTGCTGTGATTGATTTGATGAATTATGTGGATAATGGTCATACCCGAAGTTCTGATTACAAGGAACTTGTTCATTGACAAACGTATTCCTTGCTTGACAATCAAAACTTGGATGTGGACCTCCACAATATTCACAAGAATAATATTGTTGTGGAGAACTTGATGTATAATATGAAGATGTGTCAAATCCGGATGATGTCTGATTGTTATAAGGGTTCTGCTCATAGACAAGCATGTCACCCGTTCGACAATCAAATTCCGGATGAGGACAACCTCCACAAAATTCACACAAGTAAGTCTCCATCTGTTGCTGTGGGGGCTGGTTGAAAAGGTCGGGTGTTTCATTATAGAAACATGGATTTTGGTCATAGACAAACCCGTTTCCTGAATCCATAATGTTACAACCGGGGCAGTTTCCACCATTTGGAGGACCCCCACAGTATTGACAACCATATTGGTAAGATGAAGACATGGAGAAGAAGAATTAAACGAATAGAGGGTAAGAGATAAAGAATCAAACGTATAAGAGGATTGAGAAGAATATTTTTAGATTTTTAAATTTTAGAAACATGGAAAATCACAAAGGAAAAAGGAAAATAAATTTTGAAGAGAAAATCTTTTTGGGTTTTTAGATAAAAATATTTACAAATGGAAATGATAACTCCACGAGGAAGGGTCTTCAAAACACGAATCGATAAACGGAATCACGAACTCACTTCAACCTTCCCCGGCAGCGGCGCCAAAAATTGATATGTGTCAATTGTAGTCCAAGGAATTGCAAAGGAAATATGCAAAACCCGAGTCGTTTGTCCCGACGAAGATCGAATGGAATTTGTGTTCCCGGGACGTGATTCGTGTAGTGAATGAGAAAAAGAGTGATTGATTTTGGATTACACTACTAATATTAAAATAACAAACAAGATAAACTAATTAAACTAAGCTAATGAAACAATTAAACTAAGCATTTAACGAAAATTGAATTTAAAAACGGAACGCGACGTATTTTAAAACGTAAATAAAAAGTGATATTCTAAATTTTAAACCCTAAAACTTTGAAAATAATTTTCCTACATTTAAAATGATAAAAGAAAATTTTGAGAAAAAGAAGAATTTTTTTTTGACTTTTTAATTATTTTTTTATGAATTAAAAACTGATTTAAACTAATTAAATGATTTAAAAAATAGTAAAACAAGTTGGAAAATTCTGAAATTTTTTGAGTAAATCTAATTTTAAATAAGAAATCTAGGAAAAATAATTTCAAAAGCTGAATAAGTCTAAATAAGCTGAACAGTCCAAATAAGCACTTATGAATAAGCCAAAAATAAGCAATACAAGTCCAAAATTTATAAGAAGTACAGGGATCATGCACAGGACTATATTAAGCATAAATCAACTCAGAAAATCCAAATAAGCCCAAGGAATAAGCTCTAATCCAGCTGCACAGCTTATTAAAATGACAGATTCTTAACAGCTTTCTACCCTACTTTGCAGATGAAAATAAGCTATCAGATAAGCTCTAAAGATGAATCCCAGATCATAAACTCAAAGCCTATATGAAAATCTATTAGTGACCAAAAAATGCCTAAAATTTAAGCTTGTTTGATACACTAATCAAGCCTGAGATCAGCAGTCACTTTTCCTTGACTGCACTAAATAGTTCTGTTGCAGCAGAGTAGGGGAAGTGGCGCAAAACTGTGAAAGACAAAAACACAACAAATCAATCCTAATGATCTATCTTAATCCACTAATAGCAACTCAGAAAAACAGCAATTGGTCATAAACTAAGCTCAATCTATTCAGGGGCTTATTGAGGCATTAACAGTTTCTAATTTTCAACTTACTAGAGCAAAACCTCAAATAACCTTATTCCAACTAGATTACTGAACACAGCAGCTAATATTCCCTAGAAAGAGTTTAATCAAACTGGAAAATGTGGCACATGAACAGTGCTACTAACCTTTTACCCATACTGACCCATAATCCAAACACACTTAATTCAACTGCTATAGGCTTTTTAACTACTGAGAAGCAAATTTAAACTAAACATTAAGAACGACAGATTCATCTAACACTTTATTAAGACTAAAGAAGCAGAAAACTGGAAATAGATCATTGAGATTACCCAAATAAACTGAAGAACAAGCGTTGACTTTCATTGACTTTTAATGAAAACATGAATTCGAATACAAACCGAGAACAACTGAAAAGAAGATTACAAATAGCTGCAACACTTAAACTAGAATAAGCATAATCTAATTCTATCCTACTCCTAAACCTAATTTCTAACACTAAACTATCTAACTCCCCACCGTGAGTGAGGATGGGGCTATTTATAGGCCTCAACAGATCCTTCCAGGGTCTTCCTTCAAGCAATCCAAGCCATTGATCAACCCTTGCTCTATACGCTTCAATCTCAGCCGTTTGATTAAAATAGTGAGGTGGCACCTCCAATCATCGAGTCCCACGTGTCCCTGGCAGCTGTCAGGACCTTCTAGATCTTTTAATCATTGGGTAATAATTGGTATACGCGGTAATTTAGGTGCGGTGAATTTAGGGTTCTTACAACAGTATAAATTGGGGAAAGTTTGGGCGCGCGTGTGTGAGTGTGAGGGATAGAGGGTATTTTTTATTTGACTGAGGGTGTTTATTCTTTGGTTGACCGGGTTAGATGGCTGGGTCGGTTTGGGTAAATGGTGTAAGGAGTGGGCTGGGCTAGAGGTTGGTATGGGTTGGGTTTAGTGTAAAGTTTGGGTTTATTTAATCCGGGTTGTGTAAGTGTATAAGATTTAAGGGTTTTAAGAATTTGGATTTCAAGGGACTATTTATGTAATTTGCTGAAAGTTAAGGGACTGATCATGCCTTTCTTCAAAACTAAATCCAAGGGCTGAAATTGACAATCTCTGATAATATGAGGACCTCGGTTGACTTTTTTGACCATGTTTTTCTTCCCGGTTCCGGTTCTGAGCCGTTTCCGTATCTTGTGCTCGTTTTTTCTGATTTTCTCGTCTTTTTATCGGTTTTTCGTGATATCCTTCCCTGCATAAACAAAACACAAAAACACTATATCTTTTGGCATTATGGACGGGTTTTTGGTCATTTTGGTCCGGTTTTGGTCGAGAAATGGTATGTGTTTAAGCACATACCACTTAACCTTTTTGATTCTACAATAAGGGGGAGAAGTGAATGTAAACTCAATAAATACTTGTCCAAAAATAAACTTTTTGGTTTAATGAGTTTAGGTTTTGTAATCATCAAAAAGGGGGAGATTGTTGACATAAATAAATGCCTAAAAACATTATCAATATTTATTCATATCTCTATGTTTTGATGATCACAAAATGTAAACTCATTAAAACATAAACTTATAAATTAAACAAGTACTTAGTTGTAAATATTCACTTCTACAACTAAAATCACTTAAGGTATGAATGAACTAATGCTTAATGCATTATATGATCAAAGGAACATTTCCTTAAAAACTAGATTTTTTATAAAACATCAAAAACATTTTATATATTTTTTAAAAACATTTTTGGTATTAAATAAAAATATTTAATCTTTTATAAAAATATGAATTCAAATTTTTAACCAAGTTTTTGGCGCCGCTGCCGTGGATATAAAAGAATTAGAGCAATACACACGCACATCAAGTTTTTGGCGCCGTTGCCGGGGAGTGAATTGTTATTATCTGTTAATTTGATTAGTATTTTAATTAGGTTTTAATTTTTAGATTCTAACCACTAACCCGTTGTATATTAGATAAATTGCATTCATTGTATTATTTGCATATTTTCTGTTTTTGTGTGTTTTTATTTTCTTTAATTTTTTTTTTCTTTTTGTTTGATTTTATTTTTGTTTTTCTTTTTCTATTTTTCTGCATTCTGCTATCGTTGTACTGTGCCGATATAAATGATACGGCGCATCTGTTTTCACAGATACGGCGTATTGCGTTTAATTTTTATAAAATACAACGCGTTTAATAAATTCGATACGACGCATCTTTCCCCAAGATACGGCGTATTCTGTTTTTAATAAGAAATTTTTCTAAACCCTAACGCCATACGACGCATCTGTTTTAACAGATACGGCGTATTTTCGATTTAAATTAAAAACAGTTTTCGAATTATTAAACAGATACGACGCATCGATTTCTATCAATACGGCGCATCTTCTAAATCAAAAATCTTGTATTTTGAAACGTAACGAAAATACGGCGCATTAGCTTTTGTTAATACGACGCATTTAAATTTAATAAGTATAATCGATTTTTGATAATTTAAACTGATACGGCGCATTCTAATTTATAAGCGGCGTATCTGCTTTCTGAATAAAAGTCTGATTAAATTTTAACAATTATTAGATACGGCGTATCCAACTTTTTGGATACGGCGCATCGTTTGCAGATATCAGTAACTTTTATTTTTCGTATTCCGTTTTCGTTGTTAATTTTCTGATATCTTACTTTCTTGAACATACCCTACTGATGTTTTTGTGATGGTTTCAGGAAGTGCATGACCAGAAGTTCAACTAAGAACTTGATTAAACCTTTCGAAGATCCTGAACGAGCCTTACATTCGCTTAAAAGGCTTTTCAACACAAAAAGCTTTGAAATTTCAAGTTCTTTCGAGCTTGATTACTTTAGCTGACTTAGGAGCTAGCGTTAGTGTTATGCCCCTTAAGACTTTCACTACCCTAGGACTAGGAAAATTAGCACCAACTAAGTTGCTTATTGAATTGGCTGATAAAACGGTAAAACGACCTGAAGGGATTGCTGAAAATGTGCTAGTTAAGATTGAGAAGTTTGTTTTCCCCGTAGACTTTGTTATATTAGATATGCCCGAGGATGTTAAGATTCCTTTAATCCTTGGAAGACCTTTCTTGTCTACCGCCCATGCTAAGATTGATGTGTTTAAAAGAAAAATCTCATTAAGGGTAGGGAACAATAAACTAGTCTATAAGTGCCAAAATCCTGCTGAAAGCATAATTAGAAGCGTCTATGTGCTAGGATTAAGAGAACGTATGGACCTCGATCTTGAAGCTAGGCTTATGGGAGAAACATTGATTCAAAACAACTCAACTAATCCTAATCATGAGAACTTCGAAGAATTTATTGACCTTAATGTACCTACCGAACTTAGGCGCGATATTGTTAATGATTCTGATGATGAGTGGTATGATTGCGAAGTAATTAACAAACGTAGGAGAATAGTTGAGAATACAAATTTGAATAATGATGTGTTTATTGAATTACCACCCCACCATGCATATTTATGCCTATATAATAATAAGAATTTCCCGTCTATCATTTTGTCATCTCTACCCGAAAGGGACAGAACTTTGTTTATACATATATTACAGAAGAATGGCGTGGAAATTAAGGACGAGCAAGGAGTGTTCAATATTACTGGACTGGCTATGAGGGAGCGCGATGCTTCCGACTCTTTCAGTGATCGGTATTAAGGAGCTGAACGTGAGTCTAACTTGAAGACTCTGAAATAAAGACAAGTGCTGACCGGGTGACAACCCGGATGAAAATTATTACTTTTCTGCTTTGTGTCGAGTCTGTCAGACCTGCAGAAGATACGGCGCATCTCCATGATAAGATGCGACGCATCGCCTGCACTGGTCATATCTTATTTAATTTTCTGCATTTTATTTTAGACTTTAAAACTTTCTGTCAGTATTTTAATGCGGCGCATCCCTGGTTAAGGATGCGACGCATCTTCTATTCTGATTTGTACTTATTCCAGGCTCGATACAGCGTATCTTCTTCCATAAGATACGGCGTATCGACTGACCTGATGATTTTCAGTTTAATTTTTTAGTTTTATTTTTACTAACTACTAATGTATTATGCAAGTTTGAACCTTCTTAATTCAGGTGTGATAAAGTCTGAATGGTATTATAGATTCCTGCATTCTTGTGGATACATCATTTTTAAAGCTTCAACGTTCTCATCCATAAGAAAGTTGATTTTTGCACTTATACGAATAATGGAGGATCATACCGAGCAAATCTCAGGGGAGTTTTTCTGTTCTAATTCTTTTATTTTCCAGTTTTTAATCTTTGATACAAACAACGAGGACGTTGTTTAACTTAAGTGGGGGGATTGGAGAATTAGAACACTTACTTGTCCTAAACTTTTTCAAAATATGCTTAAAATGCGCTTAATATATCAAAATTTAAATTTTTTTTAGCATGTTTTTGTTTAAAGTCTAAATTACATAGCTGCACACATAACATTATTTCCAAAAATTGTGAACTTATCAAAATTCACAAATCTATGAGTGTGCCGGTGACTTGTAAACTTTAGAACTTGGCTTGTATACTATTCGAGACCACCATAATAAGTATTATCTATATAATTGGAATGACTTGTCTAAATTGGTAAATTTCTAGGATTACACCCAAATAGCCTTTATATGTTATGTGATATTAACTAACTACACTGGTTAGTTAACCCCCGTATAAACCCTTTTGTTACTCTCACTTTTAGAGTAAGATACCCCTAGAAAAACATTCAGAGCCATTCCTTTCGTTTCTTACACCTTTGTTATAATGTTTCGTTACACCCTTACACCTTAGCCTACCCTGTAGATTAAAATCCGTGGTTAATTGCTTTAGGCAAAGTGTGTTTCCTTACATTACCTGTGTTCGCGTGCGTAATTCATTATCTTTGGTTGAGTCAGGAAATTGCACAATGCAATTGGTATGAAAGTAAATATTGTATAACTTTGAGTTTATTTTTCGTGTGTTTACTACTTTCACTATTACAGTTATTTCTGAAAGTATGAAGAGTATGGAAAAATTATCCGGAAAAATGGTGATAGAAAAGTTGTGAAATTTTACACATATATGTTGATGTCAAAAAAAAAAAAAAAAAAAATGGAAAAAATAGAAAAGAAAAAGAAAAAGGAAGAGTTGGAAGTTTGTTTTAACCAACTTATGTAAAGTTTTGTATTAAATGGTTGATATCACCACTATTTGTTGTATATTATATTTATGGATTGAATGGGAGTTGGCCGTTATGAGAACGCCAACTAAGGTTATTCTTTTGATTGAGATCTTGTTGAGTATAATTCGTGTCTACCTAAAGCGTTTGTTTCAAGTGTTAAAGCGTGAGTTATTCAATGATATGAGTCTTATTCATGGGATGGTTGGGAAAGTAATTTACCACACTTAGGATTTTAATTTATCTGTTTTGTTTATTTTTCATTTTACACCAATTTGTATCCCAAATATTATCCATACCCTATATCATTCTTTATCCAAACCTTTGATTTATTGAGATTAGGGATTTGAGCAATCTTAAGTATCGTAGTCATGGATTCGGCTATGTATTTATGATTTTGTCGCCCTTTTTGATATAATATTATTGGTAAAGATTACTTGGTCCTATCTTTAGCCCATTCGAGTTAAGGATTTGAGCAATTGCAAGTATCGTGGTCGTGGATTCCATCATGTATTTGTGATTTTGTCGCCTTTTCTGGAATTTGAGATCGATAGAGATTAAGAAGAATGATTAACCCTTAACCAACAAACCCTTTTTACCGCTTTAGACTTGTTATTCCTTAGCTTTAGTGGGGGAGATGCGTATACTTGCCAAGCTTATGATAGAATATTCGTCACGACTGGACAGTTAAATGATTAGATTTGCTTTTATCGAAATATTTTATTTTATTTCTAATTCGTTAAGTGTTTGGTTGTGCAATTATGACAAAACGAATACATGCTTAAATATAAAAATAAATCCTAATATCTTTTAGGATACATTTTCAAAAGATTTATTCTAAGGTTTACTTGGGGACAAGTAAAGTTCAAGTGGGGGGATATTTGATGAACTCTAATAAGTACATTTTATTATCATCATTTATCCTATTTATTTGACTTGTTTTATTATATTATATATGAGAATTGATGCGTTAATGTTTACTTTTGTAATTCTCAGGTAAAAATAAGTATTATGTGAAACTTGGCGATTTTGGACTAATTATGGAGCAAAACAAGCAAGATGTTAAGAGTCTACTGAAATGTACAAGATCAGGATCATTCTGCTCCAGATACGCCGCAACTTACTTCTTACATACGGCGTATCACTATCAAGATTTCACAAGTTACAATCCAAGACGGCAAAAGACATGCGCCGCATAGAGAAATGGAGTTACGCCGCATCTTAAGGCGGTACACGAATATTCCTGAATATATTAATCTTGGACCTCACGCGAAGTTAAGTCAATGCGCCGCATCTACTTATCCTATGCGCCGCATCTAACCCTCAGACAGAAACTATAAATACCCCAAAGTCAGACGAATTTTGTGGGCAAAAAAAAGTTGTACAGGAGGTTGGACAGTGCAAGATACCAGAGCCGAATTCAGACGAAATAGTAGCACAAGACACACCCTAAACGAAGATACAAGAGCTGTAAGAAGGTCCTGCATGTATTCAATTCATTAAGTAGTTTTGTTTTATTGTATTAGTACACTTTAATTCATCAGGATTGATGGGCTGATGTCATGTGACTACGGAAAATCATGTCCACCCCTTAAAATTGCTTTCCCATTAATTAAAGTTTATATGTTGATGTCTTTGGTGACTTTTATTAGTGCATTGATAACCTCTGTGTCTAGCTGAGCATTGCTTGGGTCGCCATGCCCCTTCCTCGCCTATTTAAGAGACGCTAAATAAATAGGATAGACATAAGTAATTATTAAGGGTTTACTCGCCGATAAGATTAGAGCCAACGAGAAAGGGTTAATTATATACACTTCATATAAAACTAGCAATAAAACAAGTGACAAGCTACTTAATTATCAGGACAGGTCTTCTTATTGTCTCGAGTATCTATCTGTGTACGTGTGTGCTAATCGCTGATTCGTGCTCATTAGTTTAGTTTTCTATTTAATCATAACCAAACCGTGCCAGTCTCTCAGGCTGAACCCCCATTGCGTTAGATTAGGTTGTACAGCTAACTTAAGATATTAAAATACTGATTAGAATAACTAGATAATACGTTCCACTCTTAGTGATCGACACTCTACTTACCATTATATTCATACTGACCGGGTACACTGCTCGTTAAAGTGTGTGTTTTATTGATAAGTCGGCTAAATATAAATTTAAAACTTGAGTAGGCATTAATACTGCTAAAACCACAACGACATCACGCGCGCACCAAGTTTTTGGCGCCGCTGCCATGGATATAAAAGAATTAGAGCAATACACACGCACATCAAGAATTTCTGGCACTTTAACTAACATTTTGCTCATCTTCTCTTGTGATAATTCTACTCTTTCCGTATGTGCGTTCACCTTCCCAGGTTGTGCTTTCTTAGCAGTCTTGAGCCTTTTTGGTAATCTTTCATGTTGGTCCATAGGAATTTTCATTCGAGCAATTATGTATGCATTGTAATACAGAGATTCAATTTCTGCATCTGATTTTCCCTTCAACTGAACTGCCGTCAACCCAGCTTGATTCCTAAGATACATCTTCATCTCTCTGATGACTTGTGCCTTTGTTGGGTTTTTCTTTCTCTTCTGACCTTGATTCTTACCAATAGTCTGTGTTATCAGACTATAGGCTTCTTCATAACTCTTTAAGTTAATAAAATCATCAAGCAGGTCTGACTTTTCTTCAACAGTTAGGTTTTCATCTGCTAATAGTTCTATACTCTTCTTCCTCACAACTGTATCAGAAGCAATTAGTAGTTGTATTTTCTCTTGTTCTGTCACAATAGCATCTGAAGCTACTCTATTCCTTTTCAATCTCGGAGTCTCCATAAAGTTTGTAACTTCATTTTCGCGGACCTTTCTTGCTAATTGTTCATCCAAGTCAATTTAAACTTGTGTTTTTGGATTAACTTTATTTTTTTTTCTCAGCTTCTTGCTCAGCTTCCTCTACTGTCATAGGTGCCTTTCCATTTTTTGCCCTTTTTATTTCATAATCTGAAACATTAACAGCACGTTCTTCCATGCAAACATCTTGTACTGTTAACTTTGTACTATCACCACCATTTACACAACCAATACCCTCTTCATCAATATCTACTTGCCTCCCTTGAATTCCATGAACTTGACCGGTCTTTATTTGCTCTTGATCATCACCAACTGTTAATGGAACTGATTCATCCTGTTTTTCTCCTTCAATTTCTTGCTTCTTAAATTCATTGGACTCCAGCAACTCTGATCCTCTTGTAACACTTTTGTTGGTTTCAGTTTGAATCACAAACCCTAGGCCAAAAGGCTTCAGAACCAAATCATCATCCAATGTTGTTCGTGCTTTTTCCTTCATCGTCAATTTCCTTGATGGTTCTTGCTCAGTCATTATACCTTTTCCCTTGTATGCCTTTGATTTTCTTGGTGTCCTTGTATAAAATGCACTGGCAGAACCTTGATACCCAGCATCCATTAAACTCTGCAGGATAGTAGCACCTTCAACACTGGCAGTACCATGCTCTGTCTCATCATTACCTTCATCAAATCCACCAGTTCCTTCATCAAACTGTGCAGCATCATAATCCATATGCTCTTCTTGCCTCTCCTGAGTCCCATACTGCTCTTGAACAATACAAACATATGGATCTTGGTCAATCTGGGCAATCTTCCCTCCATGTTTGGAAGATCCCTCACCTTTATCTGCACCCTCACCATCCGATGAACTCGATGAAGAAGATGATTCAATAGATGCTACCATGTAAGCTGACCTCTTTCTTTTAAGTGTCTTGACATGTTGTTCCAATTTTTTTATTTTACGCACCAGCTTTTTATACACATTGCTAAACATCCTCTTGTGAGAAGTGAGATCAGCCTCCAAAGTAGTAAACTTCTCAGTTATTTTTGAATTCTGAGAATTGAGATCAGACTCCAACGCAGTAACCTTCTGAGACAATTTTTTACATGTTTCCATCAATACCTTAAGTGGCTGTCTGCCCTCAGCACTCCCTGATGTGTTACCTTCATAGATAGGTGCATCATGGGGCACAGACTCATAGTCCACCATGTGGTGAGTTTCTGAGCCAACAAATATTTCGCGTTGGCCTGGGATTCCACCAATAGTACTGGGTTCATAGGAACTTGGTACTGTTGGTGTTGCCATATGTGCAGCCCTTTCTATACTGACAAAGCCAGCCTCATCTGCTACATGGGGAGTTGTAGGGTATCCGTGCTGAGGAACAACAGAGCCCTCTATGGATATAGACCTATCTGGTGTGTGATGGGGATCAACTGAATATGCTGATCCTTCACCATGTACTTGTAGCATAGAATCAAATAAAGGAACCTCTTCCTCATTATACCATTTTGAGGACATCTTCATATTACTGAAAACTTTTTGGGAAAGCTTGGGAGTGAGATAAACATTTTTATGAGGAAGAAGTTGATGTTTAGATTTGTTCAAAATAATTTGTATGAACCTGGGATACATCAAAAATTTTGATTTGATATCAACATTTTTAAGCATGGCTTCAAAGATAAGTTTAGAAAAATTGAAAGTTCTGTCAGTGGCCAAGCAGATGAGAGCGGTCGCGATATTGCTACTGAACTGTTCCCACGAGGTTTTCTTAGGACTGAGACAATGAAGGATGGTGTGAATTAAAAACCTCCATTGTGGGGCAAAACCCCCTTTTTGGAAAGTTAAAGATTCTGATTGAATATTGTAACCCATTCTCGTTAAAGTTTCAAAAATTTTTTGTTTGGCATAGAACTAATACCGTTTGAATCATCCAATCGGAGATGCCGCCTGATTGATGATTCAGTAAGAGTGATAGATTTACCATCAACTGTTGCAATTAATTCGGTGTCACCATCTTCAAATGTTTTGACATTGGCGCTCTGCCAAAACTCTTTGATTTAGGAAACATATATAGTAGGATTTAATGTTAAAGAATGTGGAAAACTAGAAGGGGGTTGAATAGTTTTACGTATTTTTAAAATTTATTTTGAAAACTTTTGTTTACTTTTAAAAACTTCGATTCGATATTATGTGACTTCAATTGTTAAACAATATGAGCAAGTATAGACAAATATAAATAAGTAATGTAAGTAAAGTAAAGTAAATGAAATGAAAGATAGGGATGGAAAGATCAAACCACAACACAAGGATTTATAGTGGTTCGGCTACAAGGACACCTTCCTTGCCCTACTCCACTCCCCGAGTCACCTACTCGAGAGTTCTCTTCACTATGTCAACAAACTCCCTTATCGCGGAGAAACCTTACACAACTTTAGCTTACACCGGTTTAACGACACAAAGCTAGATGTCGAGTTCTAATCGTAGCTAGAACCAATCTCACGACTTGTACACAACTTCTACACAACTTAATCACGACTGCTTCATGACGGCTTCACGACGGCTTCACGACTTCTTCTCCACGACTACTTCACAACTACTTCTACACTACTTCTTTACAACACAACTAGTTACTTACACTTAGATCTACTTATCACAACTATACAACACTTTACACAACTACAATGATGATATGAGTTAAGCTATAATACTTCTTCTCTAGTTGAAGGAGTATTCTTCTTTTGCACTTTGATGGTGGAAGCTTGGATCACTTGGAAACCAATGCTTAAGAGAATATGATCAAAGGGTTTTTAGAAAGGATTTACAAGATTTAAAAAAGAAGGTTTGGGGTGCAAAAAGGTGAGTAAAAATCCAGGGGAAGGCTGGTATTTATTGGCAGAAAAACTGGACAGCTGGGAGCTACTGGAGCGTGGCCGGCCCCCTTAAATAGGGGGGCGGTCCCCTTAATTTTAAGGGGGGCGCCTAGTAAAATTAAGGGGGTCGCCCTCCCTAGCCGTTGCCCAGTTTTGTCTTTTTGTGGGGAAGGTTTTTCTGGAACATTTTTACTGATTTTGGTTGAAAATTTGAATTCATAAATTTATAATGAATTAAACCTTTTTATTTATTACCAAAAATGTTTTTCTAAAAGATATAAAATGTTTTTGACATTTTATAAAAAATCTAGTGCTTAAGAAAATATTCCTTTGATCATATAATGCATTAAACATTAGTTCATTCATACCTTAAGTGATTTGAGTTGTAGAAATAGATATTTACAGCTAAATACTTGTTTACGTCATAATTTTCCGATTAATGATTTTACATTTTGTGATTATCAAAACGTAGAGATATCGAAAAATATTCATAACGTGTTTAGGCATTATTTATATCAACAATCTCCCCCTTTTTGATGATTACAAAATCTAAACTCATTAAATCTAAAGATTAGTTTTTAGACAAGTATTTAGTGAGTTTACATCTATTTCTCCCCCTTTTTGTAGAATCAAAAAGGTTTAACCGACAATTTTTAAGTGTAAAAGTGTCGTATGAGAACTCCCCCTTGATGTGTACTCCCCCTCGTTTGGGGGTACCATGGAAACGAGCTATGGAACGCTTGCAAGAAAAATGTTAGAAGCACAAGTATATGTAAACACAATAAGCAAGCATATAGAATAAGAGCATTCATTTAATAGAAGTGTTGTGTATAAATACACAACCAAGTAGATTACAACATAAGGCATGCAAACATTCAAACAAAACAACTAATGATACTACATAATCATCCTAGGAGTACATGATCTTCCATGGGGCTTGCATACAAAAAGGTTTTGAAAATTATTTTTAAGCATTGCATATGCTTAATTGGGTGAAAATGGAGGTGGTGGTGGTGTAGTGGGTGAAGGTGGTGTAGGTGGTGGTGGTGGTGGGTTGGTAATCATGTGTTCAAGTGATGAAAACATGTAGTGTATCTCATCTCTAAGACCAAAGATTATGGTCCGGTTATGGATGCAACAAAGACAATTGTCACCATGGGCTTCAAGCAATGCCCAAGGTATGGGAAAGAATGGTTGTGGGATTGGTGATGGTGAGAAGTGAGCATCAAGAGGTGTGATGGGTGATAAGGAAATGGCAAGTTGGGTGGATAGAGGTTCTTGAGTGGGAGGTGGTGATGATGCTCTTTGTGGTGATGATGATAGATGGGAGTTGATATAGTCATTGATGGATGAAGTGGATGGTATGGAGGAGGATGATGTGCCATGAGTAGATGGTGTTTTTGATGGTGCACTTGGGGATGAACATTGAGGTGGTGGTGATGGAGTTTTGGTGTCATCTTTGGTTAAGTCTATGAAAAGTTGTTTTGGTGGTATGATGACAAGTGTTTGCTTCCTTGGAGTCTTAGAGATGGAGGATTTTGGTGATAACATGGTGGTTTTGGATGGTGAAGGATGATGGAATGAGAGGTGATTATATGGAGGGAATTTATAATATGAAAATGTGGTTGGTTTAGGTAAATTTTTGAGGTTTTGTTGTAAGATTCCAATACCAGTTCGTCCATTAAGAGAAATGGTAGCTGGGGCTAGATAAAAGGGGTCACATGATGCAAAAGAAAACACTGAATTTTACTTCCCAGATGGCCGGTCCCCTTAATTGCTGGCCGGTCCCCTTAAAATTAAGGGGACCGCCTAGGGAATTAAGGGGGCCGCCCATCTGCTGTTTTCCCAGGCGACCAAATTTGAAAATTTTCCAGAAAAGGGTCATTGTTAGGGTGTATTTGCAGCAAGCTTCATTTGAATCATGTACATGAAGAATGATTAAATAGTGGCATAAACATGTTTAAATAAGCATGTATACATTTAGGCAAAAAAAAAAAAAAAAAAAAAAAAAAACAATCATATTATAGAATAAGCATGTTATTAATCATTACCAAGCATATTAATTTAAGCATAGCATTCAAGTTGTAATCAAGAAGATAGATACTAACATACTATAACATGCAAGAAATAAATAATTCTCAAATACAAAATAAAATGTCTAAACACAATATTGTTCTAATAAGTCAACATTCACATCTCATCTTTTCTTCTTTCCGAAAATGTTCTTGAAAGCTTTCCCTATCGACTTGAAACCACCTCTAACTTCTTCATGCATCTGTTAAGTTGTGTTGAGTAATGCGGTTTGTCGTTCAAATAGGATTTGTTCGGTTTGTTCGGAAGGACGAGGAACTTGATAATCGAAATAGTTAAGTTCCGAGAGATTGTCCACGAACCTCGTGGGAGATGGAGTACTGACACGTGAGGTGCCTTCCTCCTCCTCATCATCATCTCCCCGATGACATGTGGAACTACGAGGTGCGTAGAGATTAGGGCGTCTAGATTTGCCCTTGTCACTACGAGATTGACGAAGTTAGCTACGAGAGAGAGGGCGTAGGACGGGATGAACGAATAGATAGACATCACTTTCGAGATGAGGGAAATGTTCCATGACATAACGATAGAGACGGGTGAGGAACATGCCATAAGGAAGGTTGGCGTTGGGAGTGTTTTTGGCTGACATGATGCGATAGACAAAGAGGTAAGCCAAATTGTATTGTTCTTCTGCAACAATACAATACAACATGTGAGCAATGCTCGCCGTGAGATGATCACGGTGACCACCGGTACCGAACGCATTCTCGCGAATGAGTTCTTCCCAACGCTTCATGTCGGGGCTTAGCTCTTTAAGGATGATTTGGTTTGCATGAATTTCGACATTTTTTGACTTGATGAGAGATCCCATTCATTTCAGGAGAAGGAATATCAGAATAGTACGGACCATTCTGAGGCCGATTTTTCTCAAGAGATGAGAGATCCCATTCATTTGAGAAAACGGCTTGACCGTTGTAAGGAATTTGGAGAATTTGACCAAACTGAGCTAGATTGAGAGTGATAAATTCGTTTTGGATCATAAAGGAAATAAGAATATAGCCATATGGATCGGTT